>JAECUM010019488.1:0-44896 GCA_016617855.1 Megalonaias nervosa | reverse complement strand
TTTTGGTATCTTCAACCAGTTAATTTTCCGTGTCATTGTGTTTCCCATATATAGGTACTTTGAGTTTTTTGGAATTCTTTTTCTATCCCTTTACAACTTTTTTGATTTATGTATGTAGGATACGTGTAAAACTAACCAAAGGTCGAAACATCAGACTCACTGCTCTTACTTCGGCATAACACATATTTCAAAAGACCTACTTTTATTTTACCATCAACATTTTTAACTTTTTCATTTCATCACCGTTCCTAGTCTGAAATCAGTTTGATCTTACTTTATGCAGTTTCCACGTTCAGTAAACCTTTATGCAACATGCGTTTGATCTCCGTGCAAGGCGTCGATAAAAATACGGCTGATGGGATCACGTGCTCATTATCATTACTATCATCTAAGGGTATTGAAATCACAGGATTCTAGTGTAACGACACATTCAGAAAGACTTTCAAATACACATATATCCTGCATTATGATGGGAATCTGTGCTCGCTATTATATTCCATATTGTCAAATTTCAATCTAAAAACCCATTTCAAAGTTTAGATTACATTTATTTTTATATACTTTCAGATCACAGAAGTGTGCAGATTTCACAATCTTTAACCATGCTAAGGATAATTTCAAAATGTTGGACATAAAAAAAAAACTGATTTAATTGGAGCATGATGTCAGTGGGAGTTTATATCTCTGTTCATTTTCATTTTAAAATGTGAACCTTAAAAGTTCATTTTGCAAAATTTACATAAATTTTGAAGTCATCACACCTACGTTTCTTTACCGTCAGAGTATTTAGAATTCCTTCATTGTGCTGGATTCTTTTTAGTTGGAGCGATTAATTCCAGTTCTTATGAGAATTAACCGGATTTGAAACCAGTGATCAAAACGATGACACTTGCGTTTGAACGAATAGATGAATGCATGACGTACAAACTTCTGCCTAAATGTACAATTTACTGAATCACTGTCACCGATCGATTAAATTAGTTTGCACAAAATAATTGATGGGAGTTTTTCTCATCGTCCTACAAAAGACCATTGAATTCTACTTATTAACTATCTACAACATGCAACTGATCCAAAATAAAGAAATGAATCATCAGTGTCTGTTAAAATATAATAATTTATCGATATTAATATATATATATATATATATATATATATATATATATATATATATATATATATATATATATATGCTATTAGTTATAGTGCTGCTGGGCTATGCTGGCTACTACAAGCAGTATATATATATATATATATAGAGAGAGAGAGAGAGAGAGAGAGAGACTTCTCTTCTGAAAAAGGTCAGGGTGGGAGAGACGAGTATGCTTAGAAATGCATTCACCGTTGATTTTCCTGAGTACAACACATACAACCTGAATAATGCATGATATGAAAGGAATTTGTCGGCGGTTGGGGGTGGGCAACAGAGTCATTTAATTAAATAATTACTGATTTGTAGGATGACTGCAGGAATCGATATTTTATTCATTTTAAATAGGTGCGCAAGGAAGGCACATCTTTAGTCAAAACCAAGGTATGGAAGAAAGAGATAATAATGAAAAGAATTGTAAGAAAAGAGATAATGAGGAAAATGTAAGAAAAGAGGTGATACGCTATGGATTAACATATCTATTTTTATTGAACAATACGTGCTAAGAAAGATCACCATTCAACGAAACTTGGTTCATGAATATATTTTAAACTGACCCCCCAAAGGACAGTAACTTTACATGCGGGTTTTTTAAGCGTTACCTTATTTTGTAGATCGAAGTCAGCAGGTCACCAAACAATGTAAAGAGGATGACCTTTGATTCAAACTGTGCAGATTCGGTTGGAAATGGGAGTTACGAATTGACATGACTCGTATTAAGTGGTTATATTAAAATATTTATAATTATTTGCTGTTTAAGTTGCTCCATGACGTTGATGTGAGACTAGAAATGTTTTCCACATTTTCAGTGAAGTTTGGCATGTTAATGGGGGTTTTCTAAAGCAATGTAAATAGAACATATACACTTTGATACTTACGCATTTATACGACGTATTTGTGTGACGTATTTAAGCGGAGTTTTAAACAATGAATGCCTATCTAGAACACAAAGTTTGGGTAATTTAGAATCCATTAAAGAAAAATAAACAACAGCTTTCTTATAGTATGGACACTTGTCTGACGTTGTCTGACGTTAAATGGGTGGGATATTTTTTATTATAAAAATACTCATTGAACTGCCCTTGCAACATATGACAAATCACGGCCGATTGGGTTTGGGCAGAATATGTTTCTGCAAGCAAGCAAGTTAAGTTCATCGATGTAACTGTTAAAATATGAAACAGGCGCGAAAACATATCGTTGGCTTTCAGATGTATGGAGTTATTCTCTTCAGAGGAAATACTACATGTTATTAAAACATTTTATTAACAGTTTCACTTGACTAGAATGACTGGTTTAAATGAAGACTTGTTCATATGTACCGTAGACATGCAAATTAATTTTATTTTATTGATACTGAGGATACATAGAAAATTTAATCATTAGAATATTTTTGTTATTTTTTTTAATCTCAAAACCAGGTTAGAAAGAATAAGATGATTGCACTAATTATGGAAATATATGGCCTTAATTTTATAATTATTAATATCAATAACTAATCCAAATGTAAAATAATTAATCGGTACGGGTCATTTTCGCAGGTTATGAAGATTAAATTTGTCATACCTATATATCCACGGCCTGATGTTATTGTTCAAGTTAAAGATAATTATCCTTAAAGAATATCATTTTAAAAAAGTATCGTCTCAACTCATTTTTTTTACAACGCCATACCTAGTACACCATTTTACTATGATAGTCAACATTTATCTCGCTTAAATATTTTAAAAACATTGTCAGGCACACTGTTCTCTTTACATCAAGCGTGCATGGCCCACCACTCTCACGTTAGATTCGACTTTTCTCGTATGAAGCTGAAATATGAAGCACTTTTCCTTCCAGAATAAAACAAAAATAAAATAAAAACCAGATCCAAAAATGTCCGTATGTTAGAAAATCAAAATTATATATAAAAGGATGCTCGGGAAGACTGTAACAATCTGAAAATCAAATCATTGATCCCGAGTTTTGTTTTTTGGATATTTGTATGGTCGATAAACAAGGAGCCATGGGCTCACAACTCCACCGAGTTAAGTTTCAAAACTGAATTCGTTTCACGGCTCAAAAATATCACACTTACAAACCAGTTTGAGCGGTTGTCACATTATTGGAAATCATATTTTTGATGGGAATACAAATAGAATAAATTGTTTCTTTGAACTACAGTAAACGAGTAAGCAGTAGAATTTTTTGTTTGTTTTTGTCCTCCAAACAAGTGTTAAAGTAGAGAAGACACAAAAATCGTACATAAGGGAAAAGTTGGGATATCTACTTTACGATGGTGTAAATTATGAGTTACTATATGCGCATATAGTATAAGGCAATTAGCACGGCGTCATCGAGGGTCTGATTTCGAACCACAAGAGTGAGTTACCTTGTTTTAATTGGAAGTAAAGGAGCAGCGGTGGTTTAGGGCTGTGCGGGCCCGGTGCGAAATGAAGACAATGGGCCCCCAAAATTTCTATATCACTGAAGAAATTCTCTGAAATGTTCATAGAAAAATACAGGTTTGGTTTCAAAATCAAATCTATTTCCGAATAATTTGCTTAAATTATAATGTTTTAAACAAACTCCAAGCTTTCACCCGCACCCCACCCCCCTCCATCCCCCAAGCTTGCGGACTCGGTGCGAATCCTTCGCACCTAGCTAAGGCCACTACTGAAAATAGGGTGTTACCATGAGTTTCCTCCTTTTTACTGACAGAATCGAGTGCCTGTTCTCACAAGTTCCTAATTCGACCTAAGGTGTTGTGTACTTTTATACTGAATGGGGAATTACAAGCTAACATGATATAAGAAAGTAAAAGGGAATGATAAATAAACAAAAACTCTTGGGCTATGACGTAATCTTGGTGTATTCTCGTGAAACAGGAATGATAATGAATTTCAAGCACGCCATTTAACAAAAGGTTTTTTTATTTCTTTCTGATGATGTCTTGTTAGTGTCTACGTTTGATTTTTTTTATGAAGTGGCTTCTTCCTTCTCTTTCTCTTCGTTCTCCTCCTTTCCTCTTTTGCTATTTTCCTTTAGACGGTTTGAAGAATAATGGCTTGGAATGTGAACACAAAACGTTTATCTTCGCTCTTGTTACAGTTCTTCGGATGAGTGGTTACGTTTCTTTGGAATGGTAGATTCTCTGGGGCCCAATTCCATTTATATTGAGATACGTAACAGGTATCTTCACTCTGGTCTCGGGACAGGTTGTGAATCTCCGCAAATGTTTTGTTAAATGTCATGAATGATCGAATCACTTTCATGAAATATCTCACCATAGGTTTTGATCTTTTGCCGCTCATCCATCTTCATTCGTTGAAAATCTTAGTGATAGTATACTGCCAGTGAATCTCATCATGAAACGATTGCAAAATACAAAAACAAACTTATATTGAGAAGCCAGAAGTGAAGGTACGACGACATCATTCATTGTCGCGTAACACGACGAGACCGATGCTAGTACAATTGCATCTTAACGATTTTTATAATGATATAATTGATGCATACACATTACCACACTTATCGATACTACCACCGAAGGAGGCAATGTCGTCCATGTGTGAAAGCCACACTGAATCACTCGATGATTTTTTTTCCATATTCAACCAGCAAGCGTACTGACTTAGGAAAATATTCTAACGACAGCATGCACTTAACCGTCGAATTCAAAGATTTTAATTCCAAACTCATTGTAGAGGAATTGGCCGCGTTTGTCACTGACTTGTGTTGGACAGATTGAAACGACAATGTCAGACCTAAAGCAGTGATCGGTTATGACCCATTCATTTTTAAATTTGACATGATGTCCAGCATTTAAACATTTTCGCTATGATACTTTCCTTCTCAGATCAGCAAAAGGAACTGTTTATAGTTTGGGCGATATAATGTGCACGACAGTTACATTCAGGGAAAGTGTAAATATAAAGTGTAAGCCTTTATTCTCTGAAACTTTTAATTCTTGTTCGATTAAATTTATCAGTGACCATGAATTAACATTTTGATTTTCAACTGAGGCAACCATTTAAACGAACGAGCTAATAGATAAACCAAGGGCAACGATGGCAGTGATGGCGGCAAGGACGAGCATATAAATCTTTTGAGATCCGATGTATTAAAGCTAGAAGTAAATGAATCGGTATTGGATTTAGGTTTTACTTCAAGTGTAGTTAGATCCAAAATGATGTCAGGAAAATAACAATCACTTTGCCAAAAACAAGATCACAAGTTTCTAAATTCCGTTTGAGGTTTCATGTTCTTTTATATCGAATGGAGATTTACAGTTATATTTTTCATTTGCTAAAACAAGCAAAGACAAAGTACATTGCTGATGAACATTGTATACTGTGTGCCTGTACCTTTACAGAAAGAAAAAAAAAAACCATTATCTGTAGCTTTGAAAAAAGGAAAAGTTAATATTCCCATCCCAATCGATGTTTTTATAAGCGAGTCAAGGAATGGATGAAAGAATGAATTAACGTACAAAGGAAATACGATTGGGTCCTTGTAACTAATAGATGGGAGAGAAAGGCAATAGGACGATCCATAACGATCCCAAACACACATTCTGGAAAGCAAATCTACATTTTCAAAAGATTACAAGTTGTACTGAACAGTGTAACTCCTTTACGTCAGTACTAGAGCGAGTGTCATCATGAAACAAGATGATTCGTACCACCACCATCATCTAGAAAGTCAAGATAAATCAAGAGTGATGGTTATACTGTGTAAAACCTTATTTTCATATATAACCTCTGAGAAAGCTGACTTCGAGAAAATTTCGAACTACACAACATACATTTAGGCACAAAAAAATGTTTCGTGTCCGCCGACCTTCCTGTTTTTCGTTGCTGAGTTGCCGAACCTTGTACTCCATCGTCTCCCTCCCCCGTAGAAAAATAAATTTAAAAAACAATTGATTTGTGCATCAAGTTTAGCCCAGTACTTAAAGTTCTTAGTACATTATATATATATATATATATATATATATATATATATATATATAGTATATATATATATATATATATATATATATATATATATATATATATATATTAACCATGAACACATATATGGTTTAAATAAAACTATGTACCTACCCTAATTTCAAACCAGGGCAATAGGAAACACACACATTTACGCTGTCAGATTCAAAGATTTTAATTCCGATGTGCCCCCACAGAAATTGGCCGCATTTATAATTGACTCGTTTGATGATATGTTGTTAGACTTGAAACGGAATTGTCAGGCAAAAAGTCGAGATCGTTTGCAACATTTAATCACAAATGATAGTTTAAAATCTCCCATATCAATCGAATTTAGCAGACCCGCTAGAGTAACTGAGATGATCGACAAAAGAGTTACGCAGCAAATACACTACTAACACGATCTTCAGCAGACAATGTGTATGTATGCAGCACAGAGGATTATATCCAATCTCCGAGCAAGTTTACATCGAGACAAATTCGAACAACAGATATTCTCCGTGATATCGTACGACCTTCGATGATCTTAATTTCCTAGGTCGTGGTAATGGTGGTGATGAATACAGATAGATAATCATATCATAATATAGAGTCTTATTCGACTGTTCTTTTCTCTCACTATTCATTGGTCCATATATAAAACAGCCATTGCGCCGACAATATTAAACTTCCCTTTCTTTATCAAGCCACGGATAAATTATTCGTTCACTTTACAATTACAGACACTCAATGTACGATGTACATCAACAATACCATTTAGCTTTGCTGTCTTAGAAAAAGAAGACTGTAACTGCAGCTTCTCATGCGATATAAAAGTAAACGAAACCTGTCTTTGGTGAGTCAGAATATGTGTTTGTAAGTCAGAATAAGTATTGTTTTATCAGAGCCTGTATTGGTTAGAATATGGGTTGATCAGTCAAAATAGATGTTGGTCTGTGATAATAGGTGTTGGTCATTCACAATAGATATTGATCAGTCAGAGAAGATTTTTTGTTTTGTGTTGGTCAGTCGGGATATCTTTTGGTTAGTAGCAAGATTGGCATTGTTTAGTCAAAATATGTGTTTGTCAATATATGTTGGTCATTCAAAATAGGTGCTGTTAGTGATAATAGATGCTGGTCAATCACAATAAATATTGGTAAGTCAGAATAGGTTTCGGTAGTTACAAACTTGGTATTATTCAGTCAAATGGGTGTTGGTCAGTCTGAATATATGTTGGCTTGTTGCAATAGGTTTTAATCAGTAGCAATGGACATCGTTTAGTATTGATCTGTCAGAATAGGCGGTGGTAAGTCGCGATAGGTGTTGGTCAGTCACTATTGATAGTTCCGAATAGGTTGTGATCAGTGAGAATAGGTGTTTCTTGGTCACAATAACCATGGTTCAATCATAATAGGTGTTTTAGTCAAACTAGCGGTTGATGAGTCCGAATAGATGTTTGTAAGTCACAATAGGCCTTGGTCAGTGTAAATAGATGTTGACCAGTTTGAACAGTTGTTGGTAAATTAGAATAAATATTGTTCAGTCAAAATTGGTATTTGTTAGTCATTATAGTGTTGGTCAGTCAGAATAGGTGTTTGTCTATAACAACTTGTGTGGGGGCCTCTATACAAGAAAAAGTGTTCGAACTCATTACCCAACCCCTTTCATATCAATTGTTTAGTTGTTTTTTTTAAAATGCATGTACTAAATTCCTTGGGACGATATATTAGTCCAGCTGAGTATATTTATTTAGCGTCCGTACAGGCCCGAAACTGCTACGGTTAAAATCCCATTCATTCCCATAGTATCCAGTCATGTTAAATTCCCAAATATCCCTATAGTTGCGCAGTAATGTTATTCCCATACATCCCCATAGTGACACAGTAATATTAATTATAAAATACATCCCAATAGTAGCCCATTATTTTTAAATCCCGTACATCCCCATATTGGCTCCATAATGTCCTTTCCTATGGCTTCCCCATATTGTCCCCATATACTAGTTCTATGTAGGCCTGTGGCTTAGAATACTCGTCCTCTATTTTTCTTTTGGATTGTATGTATTTGATAGACATGTGTATTTATAATGTTTTTGCATGTATTTGATAGATATGTGTATTTATAATGTTTTTGTATGTATTTGATAGACATGTGTATTTATAATGCTCTTGGTTATATTTCTTTATTGTCATACTTTCATTCTTCTGTCTATCCTTTCTTTTCCTTTTATTTCCAATCCATACCTCATTTTCTTTACTTTTCTTCTAATAAGATACTGACGGACATCATTAAGATAACATTACTTATTATGCATCCATGACCTAGAATAATGAGATTAACATTTGCATATGTACTTGAGTATGTATGTATGTATGTATGTGTGTGTGTGTGTGTGTGTATGTATGTATGCATGCATGCATGCATGCATGCATGCATGTATGTATGTATGTATGTATGCATGCATGCATGTATGTATGTATGTATGTATGTATATATGTATGTATGTATGTATGTATGCATGCCTGCATGCATGCATGCACGTATGTATGTATGTATGTATGCATGCATGCATTCATGCATGTATGTATGTATGTATGTATGTATGTATGTATGTATGTATGTATGTATGTATGTATGCATGCCTGCATGCATGTATGCACGTATGTATGTATCTCTCTCTCTTTCTCTCTCTCTCTCTCTCTGTACTCAGATATAGATGGGTTTTAGTTCCAGTTAGATATATTTATTCTGGCTTGAGTAGTCATTCACTAGTTGTTCGTTCCTTAGAATTATTTTAACAGGAATAGTAGAATAGTAATTGTTAACATTTTATTTTGTCTTGCAGATTTTGATGCTTATTCAGATTAGTTTCTTTATGCATGGGCTTTGTGATGTCATTTGTATGTTCATGGAATTAATTTTCATTTGTTACGGGAGGAAATTCCACAAGATGGCTGAAAGTATTAAAAGCATTTAATGTCATGATAAAATTAAGAAGCAAACAAATGAGGTGTATCCAAGTACGAAGAATTACAGATGGTTGAACTACTGTCGGGTCACTCTGGTCTCGTATTCAAGCATTCAGATTATAAGGAGAAATGTGAAAATTTATGAATAAATAAATAAATGAAAAGCGGTGACAGTTTAGGTGACGTTTTAGACAACTATTCTTTCACTTGGCCACCGTGTTTCCAATCATTTGGCTTTCAAGCATAAAAGATTGAGACCGAAACATATGGAACACCAGCGCAATATATAATGCCGAGGTTTATACAGCCCCATAGGTTTTTGAAAGCAAAATTAGGTAAAATTAACGTTATTTTTTTTCGAAACAAAATTAAGAATAGATCAATAGTATTGAAGTCACGACCGACATCGAGCTTCATCTGTGCTGCCACTAGTATTAAAATATCGATGACAAGCCGCAGAAGAAAGGGTGAAAGAAGATCGGAACTCACACAAGAGTACACGTGTTCTCATCCTCATCGGATCATACAAGGGCGTGGAAAGGTGCGGGAGATACAAGTTCACATCGATTCAAATGTGTAATGGTATACCTTTCTCAAGCTGAAAAAATACAACCCTCTTGTACTTGCGGTGTATTTCTCACGTTAGAAGCATTATATATATGGAGAGCTTGCAGTTGATATGTATTTTAGTCACTTTAAGATCATCACATTGTTTTGTATTGCTTCTTTTGGGGTTTTCTTCATTTCTTTTTTCTTTTTGTTTATTTTGTTTCTTTTTTCTTATTAAGGAAATGTGGCAACAAACATACATAGACCGGCATGGTCTAGCCAGTTTATTTATATTGGTGTCATTCTACATAAATTCTAAATAGAAATCAAATAGGTTTGTGCATATAATTGAGTGTTAATTCAGCCTGACAGCGAATGAGTTCTCGTGTGTCTGGAGTCCTTCATTTGGACCTTGCTCCCTCTTGTGAATGAGTACATGGACGAGAGGTTAGGGCGCAGGTGCATGAGGGTTTGGTGACAGCTGCCGTTACTCATGGCACGGGTTCGATCTTGGAACGAATAACAACTCTAACCTGAAAATTATTTTGCTGCCATTCTGTATAAACAGACACTGTAAGGTCCTATAGAAATAAGACCAGACCATGAGGCACTTTTGTTTTTAATTTATTTTTTCTGTAAACACTTTCGACTCATGTACTTGTAAAACAAATCATATAATTGCATGAAACCTTGCATTCAGATCTGTTTTATTTCCTTATTGAAAAAACAACGTCTTAAAATACTGATAAATGACTCAGGAAACTAAAGTTATTCGGATCCAAATTTCGGAATCTATCGAGAACGAGGTTCAATTAAATATAATTAAAAACAAGAACAGGATGAAAACTGGTTATATGATCATATATTCACGATTAACTGTTTCTTTATGCGTCAGCGTTCAGTGCACTCACAACAGTATCGCAATAAAATCTTGAAATAAAATGACATGCGACTATTAGTATAACCAATGACATGCATTGGAATAAAAACTTCAAAACAAATATCGCATATATCAATGAAAGATCAAATAAAATTTATTTTCTAATTGATGTAAGATAATTACGTCAGTATTTGACATAAGGCAACCCCCGTTAATCTATTTAAGATAGGTAAATCAAGATGAAAGGATTGAATCAAAGTTTTCAATGGAAATGCGTATGACACTCGTTTTGCTACTGGTTCTTGTCAATAGATGAAATAGGTGCCCCCTGTAACATCAAAATATAGTCCTCATTGAACAGGTAATTGATGTGTTTGGAAACTTTAAAAGTCTGTACATACACTTTAAAATGCAACCTTATATCTTGGCTTAAGAGACACGGTGCAACTGAAAATAAGGGTAAGACGTGATCTATTTATATTGGTCTAGGTATATACAATACATATGTAAGCGTTTCGTTTGGTTTACTGAGTCAACTTAGGCGGAATAGATGACTGTTCATCGTTGTTGAATCAATTTAGACCTCAAAATCCCACTTACATATTTTTAATCATTTAAATATAACGACTTTTCTTGATTAAAAGAAGCCGTATTTATAACGCATGCATTACTTTTAATAAAGTGAGCCGCGTTAGCTCAGTGGCTAGCGCGCGGGACTCACGGCCGAATGTGGGCGAGTTTGAATTCTACTATCGGATCAGCCTGGGTCGTTGTGTCCTTAGGAAAGGCACGTTATTCCAATTGCCTCTGCACTCGATGACCTGCTTGTATTGCAGTGCCGTAAAACACTACACCAACCCCTACACCTACACCCACCCCTTAAGGCAACTTAAAAAAAAAAAGAGTATGCAACGCAATCTATATCTGAGATGGGTTTTTATCAAAAGTTAAATGTGTCTGGAATTCAGCATTATTGTTGTCGTGCTTTATTCACGGCAGATTTTAGAGGCTGATTTCAACAAAACAATGTTATCTTTATACTGAGATGTCAGCACTAAACCAGTGGGTTTTCTTTTGTCCTTCCTATCTGTCAGTTTTAGTTTAAATTTGGAAGTAGAAGAAGTGTCAATAAAGGGTCTCTCTCTCTCTCTCTCTCTCTCTCTCTCTCTCTCTCTCTCTCTCTCGTTTGATTTTGAGGCTTTTTTTTTCTTGTTCTTGAAGAAAGGAGTCTTTCCAAGTCCAGTATTGTGGCAGAATTTGATGATATCAGGGTCGATTGCTACGATCACTGTTAACCATGATACATGTCTGTTTTATAATAAAACAGTAAGCAGGAATGAAAAAGTACATCATGAACTGTTCAATATTATTTTTTGTTGCGGGGGTAAATAATAGGAAGCAGCAATTTCAACTAAATTGATGACGATCCTGGAATATGCAATCCATATATAAGCTGGAGTTTTTCACAGCCATTTGCAGGAATAGGTGGTCCTTTCGATGTAAAATAGATTCCTTTCAATATTTTGAATATTTACTTTATTAATAATCATAAAAATATACATTTCCATGTCGCAAATTCTTCATCCACTCTTTCTCTTGCATATCCGCTAATATATCCACCCATCCTTACATTGTAGGTTTTATTACGAATCTAACTTTCAGAGCTGTTTACTGCTCGCTTGTCAAGTTCTTAGTTCACGACTTGTTCTTTATACGTATATAGCGATCTATCTAAAAAAGCATCGCTAAGAATGGTTACAATATACAGGATGTTTTTAGGTTTTGACTGAGTTGATGTATTTATCCCAAATATTATTAATTGGTAAGGAGGGGTCAAAACAATCCTGTTTGACCGAATACATATTAATCAACATCCCTCTTTCCGGCACGTGCAGAATTAGCTGCCGTTAAGCACGTGCTAGGAAGAGAACCAAAGGAAGAGAAAAGCTTCCGTTCTAAGACAAGTCGGGGGAGGACAGTTACAAGTGTTATTTCCTTTTTCCGATTACACTTAACTGATTTTTGTACGCTTTTCAATTACCAGAACCCATACTTGTTTTTGTTTTTTTATTAGTACTTACCATTTTGTGTTTAATAATAACATTTTACCAAACAGTTCCTTTACTAAAACAGCGATAATATCCATATCTGAGCTTGTTCTGAAACGTTATTTTTGTGGGTGGGTGGGTGGGTGGGGTAGCTCATGTCTGTCCAAACGACCGAAGTGAATAATACATTCAAGGGATGACAGAAGATAACTTACTCAACCCATCTCCTTTGTTGAAAGTCGAAGGCAGTTTTTCAATGATATACCATAAGCTTCTTGCGTAGAAGTTATTGGCATACAACTGTTCTAAGTAAGATTACCTATAACGTTTGAGAAGCGACATCATTTCATATTCATCCAGGTTCTTAACTGAATCATGGAAGAGCGAACATTTAAAAAAAGAAATTAAACTTTTAAGCAACAAACACAATAAGAAAATGTCAAGTACGTGCGGATAAATGTGTGTGTGTGTGTGTGTGTGTGTGTGTGTGTGTGTGTGTGTGTGTGTGTGTGTGTGTGTGTGTGTGATGAGGGAAGGGGGCCCTACATACAGAATCAATGCTACTCTGTGTGTGTGTGTGTGTGTGTGTGTGTGTGTGTGTGTGTGTGTGTGTGTGTGTGTGTGTGTGTGTATGTGTGTGTATGTGTGTGTGTGATGAGAGAAGGGGACCCTACATACAGAATCAATGCTACTAAATCCGAAAAGATTTAAATAGAACAACTATATAAACTTATATAAAATCACATTTTCCGCAACTGTAAATCCATTGGATCATTTGGGTTGCACAGCAGTAGGCTCAGAACACAGTGTTACGTGTCTAGGCTCGTACAAAAGTAGCAAGAAAAGAGTGAAGACAACAAGTTTTGTAAAATTTAACAAAATAATTTATTTCCCTAGAAAAACAAGGTAAAAATGAGAAAAAGGACTTTCTGATTACGAATCAAATCCAAAATTAAACCAATAATTAAAAAATATAAGTCCTATCAATGAAAAGTCCTAAATGAATCACAGTTCAAATCCCGATGAAATTCAAGATGGAAGGCGATGACGTCTTCGATGGTCAGCTTTGTACTGATGTGTCAACAGTTCTTTGTTGAATCACAGAAAATAATATTTTAGTTTGGAAGTCCGAATAATTTTCAATAAATGTCTTTGTACAGGAAGTTTGTAAGGAGCACTTATATATATATATATATATATATATATATATATATATATATATATATATATAGTTATATATATGTATATATATATATATATAGATATATATATATATATATATATATATATATATCCAGGGAAATGAATTTACTAATTTAAAAAAAAAAAAAAATTCAGCTCAAACTGGTCACAACAAAACACCTTTGAGCTTCAAAGGTTTAAAGGCCAACTGGCTATTTCTACTTATAATAATGAGTTATAAGACTATCTAAAACGCAAAACAGATTCCCGTATAAGAGTCACGTGATCACCTTTTTAGAACAACGTAAAAACATTTACATGCTTAACATCATGTACTCTAGTATGGCCTTGATTCCACTGATTGAATCTTACTCTTAGAATGAATTAAAAAAAGAAAAAGAAAAATAAAAACTTGTTTACTAGAACTCTATCTGATTTCTGAATCAAGGTCAAAAATCAGATACAATGTTTCAACTACTGGTTGTTTATCAGGTCAAACAGAACTGAACTGAATTTCTAAAACAAAATATCAAATCCTGTAGACAAAGTTATCATTACAATAACATGTAATAGAATAAAATAAAAATAAAAATAAAAATTAAGCTAACAGATAAATAATTGAATTACATATAGATAACAATAGCCACACTGTAGTCTTCATAAGTTAGTTCGTTCAGAAACGCATTGTGTTCAGCCGTTGCAACAATCAACTATGCTCTTTTCCAATATGTCCTTAAAAATGGCCAAATGTTCCGCAAAAGATAAAGACCTAGATGTGGTATGATTCTTCTTTGGAATATATTTATTTCAAGTCTTATTCTAAAGATATCAGTGTCAGCTTTATTGAAGAACAAAATAGGTCTTTTAAGATCGACTACAGTCTCTTTCAAATCTTTCTCACGCACTTCCCAAAAGATTTTTAAAAAATCACGTGAGAGGGAAAGGGAAAGAAAAAGGTGAATAAGTTTATTTGTTTATTTGTATTTGTAACTTATGATACTGCTAGGAATAAAATATGGACGCGACGAGTAACTGCTATTTAATTTATTTGCACATGGTAGTTTTCGTACTTTGATTGATTATACATTTAAGTTTTTAGACACTAACGCATCCTTGCTCCACGATGATATTTTGAACATAATAGATCCAGAAACTGATGAATTATTTTCGTGGATAGAACCAGTACTTACATCTAATTTAAAATTTGAAGTTGCCTAGCTGAGCATATGTTCTGAGAGTTTCAAAATATCAGCCACGACGCGGCAGTCGTTTTGTTCATACGAAATAAAAATCAATAAAGAAAATGGCTGTAAAACATGTTATTTTGAATGTCGAATGACACAGTAAAGCAAACAGTCTTGAAATTTATCAAAGTTTAGTTTTCATAAACATGGGATAGAAAACGACGCTATTCAGTATATTGATTTTCCTCCATCTCCTCTAGCTTGATAAATAAATCATCTAAACAATCCTCTACACTTAAATCGTTAGACAGTAACTTCAATACCTATTTAGTTGTTAATCAGTTATCTGCTCTGATAATTCTTCTGCTCTTGTCGTTGAATTCGTTTGGTTGTTTAATTTGAACACCTAAAGAAACATTTTATATATAAATGGATGAGTGAGTGCAACATGGCTGCAACCTATTTAAGTTGGAAAGAAGCAAATCATTAGGTAGTTATTGACTAAAGTCACTAGTAGGTACTGAAAATCACTGAGTGGAACTTTTAGGGTGTCAGTTTAAGTCAATAAATTTACTTTTATGTGTACTCACTTTTAGTTCCGAGTTTGTCTGATAGTAAAGAAATGTCTTGCAAAATAAATCAGTGAAATGGTTGTTCATACAAATTAAGTTTACGTCTGAGGCAATGACTTGAAGCTCTTGTTTAGAAAAATCAAAAAGCGTGTATAAAGTATTATAATCATAAATATCCATACCTAATGGAGAAAAGACAAGATGGGTGGATTATATGTCCAAATTGTGCGAATAATCTAAACCATGATTGAATAGAAGGGCTAGAAAACGCAGAATTAGAAAACAGTTTAGAGCAAATGTGTACAAAATCATAACAATCCGTTCAATGAAAACGCACAACATCTCCAAATTCCACAATACATGTATTAAAACGTTTAATGAATTTTAAAGCAAGCAAACTGAGACAATGTCCGCTATGTAAATCAGAGTAGTTTTCGCAAATTGATAATACGGTTTAAAGTTTGTGAAATTCTAACTCAAACAAATTAAGATAATTTTCACAAAACAAACCAATTACCAAAGCTGCACATCTATGACAGCGAATGCATGAAGATAGATATTTAAAAATGTAGATCAAAGTATGATGAACGCAAACATAAACTATTGGAATAATCGATTACTTATGAGGTTGAAATAAAACGGGTCAAAGAACAACATCTTAAAACCTTACAGCTAAGCAAAGCAGGTCTTATTAGATCCTTACAGCGAAGCTATAACGTCTTAAATAGATAAGCATGGTAGGTATTAATGCCTCGTAACAAGGACAACGACTAATACAAGACGAATTAAAATATCGAAGTAAAGAACATGAAAGGTAAGAACTGCTGAGACTGCAAAGTATAATAGTAACATGTTCGCAGTCGACAACGTAGTGACCGTACTTAGGAAACAACAAATAGGACAAAATCTCATTCGATCGAAAAGAAAGGATCATTTATTAACAGAATCATTGAATATCAATTTGTTGGTGGCAATGTTCTTGACCTATATGTGTTCTTCGCTCAGGTCAAATAGCATGCAAAGAAAATCATTAGCAAAGAGCTAACTAAATTTGATTCTACACTAACTCATTTCGTGTTTGTTACATGATACGACTTCCTTCACTAACAGAAGGCATTCAACGAAGAGAAAAAGAAAGAAATTTTACTATCTTACTATTAATACTGCTCATTAGAAAGCCTCCATGAACAAAACTAGAGATGAATGTTATCATCAACACTTTATCTAATGAAATTCATACAAAACTGAGCAAAGGTCTGCTGATAACACATAATTGACAGGATTGTATACCTAATCATGAGCACAAATGCGAATCACTCAGGAGAACGTCTAACATCGATTTAACAGACTGGATTAAGAACAAGAAGGATTGTATCAATTTGTAAAATAACGTTAAAAAGTGCTTCGTTATGCTAGTGAGTCGACTTTATATGCTCGTATTAAACATCCGCAAAGGATATCAAAATACAATTTACATCGAGACAGTAATAAATTAAAGTTTCGTCCTGTAAAAACTGAAGATACTGAAAAATGAGTTCGTTATATCCGTACATGTATATGAGATACTTGAAGACAAATTCATTAGGCCCGTAAACGTGATCAAAAATTAAGAAATACACGCTGACATCATGATAGCATGTTTCATAAAGATGAAGGAAAGTACCATTGCCAGGGAATAAAATAATTCTCGAGATTTATTTTGACTCAAAAAACCCACGTGTATAGAGAAAAAACCGTCGGTAAAAAAGTGCCTTCATAATGTTCAATACATTCGAAAAATTAACAGAGCATGAAAGATTATGTTACTATGCTGATAATACGATGTACATTATGCCTAAACATGGTTCTATTGTTTTATGCAAAAGCTATTGCCACAAACTTAAGGATTAATTCATCCATTACTGTGATTTTTAACACACCATGGTTAAACATAATGACGTAATGGAATTCACGCCTCTCAACGGTATTAGGAGGCGATGTGTCGCAGCGAAATAACGTACCAAAAGGTTCAATCATGGAAACAAAAAAAAGATTATAAACACATCGCACTTGGCGTCTGCATGTACCGAAAATCTGAACACAGGAGACATAAACCAATTTTATTAGCGATATTGGTTATATTCCTGTGTTTTACGATGCTTTATGTGCACTTGCAAACCTGGCATATCAGAGTTAAAGAGTAAGAATTCAAGATCTATGATATTTTCAAAGATGAAGATATAAAACATCTTAAATCAACCAACGCAAGCCATATATGTGGGAAAGAAATTGTTAACTATACTGTTAGAGACGAAGATCACTTAAAAGGCAAATATAGAGGCCAAGTTAATAATAATTCCCATTTAAATTAATAACATTGAAAATTCAACTCGTTAACCATTCCCACCTTGTTAGGGTATGATAGTCATCTTGTCATCAAGGTTACTTAAGCATGAGCCTGATCATGAGGTAACAAGCATACGGACCAACGACGAGCACTATGTTTCACCCAACAAGAATTTCATAGTTTATTGGTCTGTGTGAAAAACAAAAGGAGAAATAATAGTTGGATGCACCGAAATATGACTATTTCAAAGGGTATCCTTTCGTACCTGCAACGTTGTAGTACCTCTGAAAGAAATGTCATAACTTCAAAAGAACTGATTGAAGAGATGAAGGACCTAAAACAACTTAACAATTATTACTGTGCATTGTATCACAAAACAAATTATATGATTAACTGCAGAAATTGAAAGTTGTAACTACAATTCGGTTGAAAACTGTAAGAGTACTTTGAGTCGTCCTTTCTGAGCAACAACCGTGGTTAAAATCGTACATCAAGCTAAGTTTGAGACAAAGGAAAAAAACACGTATGATATAATAGAAAGATATTTCCTTTTGAAGGAAAATAATAGCTGATTTTGATTCAGTTTTGGTAAGCATGAAAGTCCAGAAAATCCCATTAGCTAAACATACTTATGGTGTCTTTACTGTATTAGAGCTATCGATGTGCTAATCTACCAATTTTAGCACATTAAACGCAAAGAATTCATGCCAAAAAAGAATGATCCTACTTCTGACTGACACAGATTCGTTGTGTACACTAGATTAAACTAGCAATTTGTATAGTGACATGAAGGGCAACAAAAGTTCACGATACCATTCATTCATCGAAGGACATCGTTTTCAGCACACCGTATGTCAACAAAAAGATACCAGGCGTTTTCAAGGATGAACTTAACAGCGCACAGATGAAAGAGTTTTGTGGTCTAAAGTCTAAGTTCTATTCAATTATGAAGAAAAGAAAGTGTGCAAGGAATAGAGAAATACGTGATGAAAAAAATCTGAGATCTAAAATATACAAGGATTGTTTATTCAAGCACAAGCATAATTATCAGTAAATTAACTGATCGGGTCTTTTCATCATAAGAGGTTTAACGTGATTGTCAACAAGCTAGACTTATTAGCTCAAAAAGATAAAGACCTTTTGGATGAATACGTAAACATATTAACTTATGGCTATTTAAAGTGTTGCATTTTTACAGTCCATTCAAGATAAATGCGATAAATAAACTGTCACAAGAGATATATATATATATATATATATATATATATATATATATATATATATATATATACATATATATATATATATATATATATATATATATATATATATATATACTTAAGTGTGAAATATAGAGTCTAATTGGTCACTGGCAAATTAATTTTTTTTTCATTCATATAGTGTCACATGTGAAAAATATATCCCATCAAACCATGTGAAGTTTGATTGTGTGTGCCTACAAAAGTTCTACCAGCAACAACAACAATTAGTACTTTGTAAGCTACAAGAAATAAATATATACTGCCTTACATTTCAGACGTGGAAATTAATCTTTGATAACGAAATTTGACCAGATGCCATTCGCATCTCGCTAAAGTTATTTCCCATTACTTCCTTGACAGTAACGACAAAAAATTCGCTGTGATGCATTGCTTAGTCAGACTTGCATCGTTTTGAGATAGGGTCAAATAGTTTACAAAATGACCAAAATTTAACTTCCTGCGACAGATTAGGTAAACCCAATCCTACTGCTTTCTTAAGTCACGTATATTTATATGATCAGCCTATGAAAGTGAGTTGAATTTACGAAAAGGGGGTGGGGGTGAACGTGTTGTGCCGAAGAGTGAGTTTTATATTCTAAATTTTGATTCTGGAAAAAATTGGGTATATAATAAAAGCAAAATATTCCTTTCCTAGGATATTGTCGGATATATTTCGGCTTGTGATGTAGAAAAAGAAAACATCACACATACACACAGACACACACAGATATATATATATATATATATATATATATATATATATATATATATATATATATATATATATATATATATATATATATATATATATATATATATATAACTGACGATAGATAGATAGATGGATGGATGGATAGGTAGGTAAGTAGATAGATAGTACGCTGTATCATTGATATACAACGAACTGTACAAAATTTTCATTGAAAGGAACGAGGCTTTGTCAAGGACTGTTGATACAAATGGTCAAAACTTCAACAATTTTTTTTTTTTAGCTCACTAAAAATTGCATATTGTCTCTGATTTTGAAGCTCTTTTCAGAACTTATAATAATGATGGTGTGTCTATGGTACTTATTACAAAAGCATGAGAGGGTTTCAACACAATAATTCTTTAGCTACCCAACAAAACAAAAATAAGAATTAGGTTGTTTTGCTCAATATTAAAAACAATGCAGTAAGAATGAAGGAAAGTATTTTAAAATTGGCTTGTAAATGAGGCAATATAGGCAAACATTTTGCCGGATACTGATTTCCTTCAAATTTAACAGACAAAGCAAGAAAAGATTCTTCTGAATACATCATATGTTGTCATGGCACATATCATAAAATGCATCTTTTGGTGGCCTAATGACCTTCATTACCAAAACATAGATGCAGTGTTTTGGGTGAAGCTTGCAAAACTCAATAAAGTTGAAAATCTCAAGGATGAATGCAAGTTAAGCAAACAGCAACTGGAAATTATAAAATCATTTGACTGTAATATTGTTGAAAAGGCAGTCATTTAATACAACAGCAAAGCAAAAAGAACCGACGAATAAGATACGACATAAACAATTTATTGTATACGTGTTATGTATATCTATATTGTGTCTTTTACATTTGGTGTATGAGCTATATATAGGTGTTTATAAGTTTAAAAATCAAGTTCAATAATAAAACTGCTGACAAGTTTGGGGTAATTTCCCACTGGATGATTGAGTAAGGTGGATTCTGTTGCGACGTGAAGTATTGTGAAATTTGTTAGGACAGAGATCGAGTAGGAAAATATTGTGATGTAGAGACATTGTGGGTATATAAGGTGAAGGAGTGGACAGTTAATTAATTATTATTTCCTATGTTCTTGTTTAAATCAGTCTGCAGATGTATTTAATGTTGTGTTTAGATATAATTTGAGAGGTCTATTTTGTCTGGATTATTCGCTGGAATTCCAAAGTGTTCATTGACTCAAGGCTAAAATAATATTCGGGGATTACTGTGAATCCATTTTAAGGAGTTTTGGACAATGTCATTTTGATACATCAAGACTGTTGGCAATTCAACACTTTCAAGGATACTGGTACATCAGCACATTCGAGGACCTGAAATGAGTTCTGAACACTGTTTTTTTGGACTTGTGATATAACTTTTTAGGATTATTTTGGATTTAATTTATAATACAGTATGTTACTCTTAAATATTTATTTTATAACTTAGTAGAATTAAAATATTTGTTAACTTTTACAAAATTTATTGGTTTTGCTTCTTTCTGTAACTTAGTAAGACCATAGGCTTGCAACAATGCGTAAGAATATAAAGACATATATATTAAATAGATAAAACATTTTTATCTGTTTACAATTCTGTTTTTCACTTTACATATTCTTAACTGGTTACGTATTTCCCCATCGTTTTGTTCAGTCATTTATGTAGCTAAGAAATGTATGTGTTCCCGGTGCACTGAAAGTTTACTTTGAAATCAGTTTTAAAAGGTTGTAACAGAGTTGTTGATATGTTTAATTGTTTAAAAATAAAAATTCCATGGTGCGTAAGACGTCTCAACTTCTTAAGTACTTTATTCGAATACCGATCTGGGTCCATGTTGTTCCTAGTTGGTGAGCTGAATACAAGTAATTGAGATACTTGAGATAGAAAACTATGTTTCGTAGACAACGCTTGGAGATATATCTCGTGTGTTAAAACGTTAGATTCGTAACAGATGTTACAAGAATTAAATATTTTACTAATACGCGTAATACACGTACTCGCGTAGAGCAATTGTATAATACTTAAAAAATTTTCTCGATAGCTGTATTCCATACCTTCCCCTTTGTCAATGCCGTTGGAAGCCCGTCTGTAGACGTTACCATCATTCTTATCACTGCAGAAACTTAAAGAACGTACTGTTAAAGTCAACATGAATAAGTGTATTGTGGCAAGTAAATAAGTATCTATCGACAGGCTTTGATTGTATAGTTATCTCCTGAACTGTCAAACCGACGCCTAAATTGTAGCTTGCTGTCTAAGTACTAATTTCTATTATATTTGGCGAATTACTGCAAACCCCCCCCCCCAAAAAAAAATCAGCATACCGCTACCCAAACTACCCTATGTTGATCTCAAGCAACTGTGAAATATGACAGACCCAGATTTACCGTCACGTAAAGTTAGTGATGTTAAGGATCTCTGCTCATCTATATGTGGCTTTAAGCGAACTCAGTAGATTGATCTGTTGACTCATTACGCTTCGGCTGACCTGTGTGTACTGTTACGAGTCTAGGCTCTTACAATAAGTAACAGAAAAGAGTGAAGACTACAAGCTTTGTAACAAATAATTTATTTCCCTTGAATACCAAGTGAAAAATGAGAAAAAAGAACTTACCTTTTTACGAATCAAATCCAAAAATAATCCAAGAATTACAAAATAGACGTCCTGGTATTAAAAGTCCTGAATGAATCTGAGTTAGAATCCCGATGAAATCCAAAATGGAAGGCGATGACGTCTGTTGTGGTCTGCGAAGTACTGTTGTATCAACAGTTCCTTGTTGAATCACAGAAAATATTATTCCAGTTTTGAATTCCGTACAAATTCCAGTGAATGTCTTTGTCCAAGAATTTTGTAGAAGCACTTACGTATTTTCAGCGGGAAAAAATCACTTGAAATTCAATAAAATAAAATCTCAACTCAAACTGGTCACAATTTAATGACAACTTAACGTGTCAAATTGTTTGGACCCTGACTGAAAAAAAAACAAACCTCTATCAAAAACAACAGTTATACGCTAATTAAGACGCAAAACAGATTCCCGGATGAGGGTCAATCTTCTAGAAAAAGTAGAAGTTTGTAAAATAAACACATGTTTCATATCACGTACTCCAGGTTTGGCCTTTACTTAACTTAATGACTCTTACTCTGAGAAAGAATACAAAATTTTTTTTAAAAAGTTGTTTACTAAATCTGTCACTGGGTCTGAATCAAGGTCATAAACTAGATACAGTGTTTCTATTATTAGGTGTTTATCAGTGAAATAAAAAAAGTCAGGTCAAACAGAACTGAACTGAAATTGGACAATGTCAAATCCAGTAAATAAAGTTACTTTACAATAACATGTAATGGAATTTTAAAAAATTTAAAACTAACAAACAAATAATTAAATTAAATATACATAACAGTACTATGTTCTCGTCTGACTTGTATGTATCCTGCTCTCTTCAGACTTGTATCGACGCTGCTGTCGGCTAATCTGTTTCTACGATGCTTTCGTGTGACCTGTGTCTACGCTGTTTTCGATTGGCCTCTGTAAACGCAGTTTTCGACTAACGCTGCTCTCTACTGACTTGTGTCTGCCTTGATCTGAGCTGAGAGAGTGTCATACACGACCAAACATTGTAAGACAACGATATGTTAACCTTTAACTGTACAAAATCAACCCACTGGCCATTAACACCGAGTTTCTCGGCATCTAAGTATTGAATCCGAGTTTGAATACTTTTAAAACCTCTTTACGTTACTTCTTTAGAGGAGATTTTCGGAAATTAGAGTATCAATAATGTTGATCAATTGATGTTTTGATAGCACCTTTTCATGCCTTATCTCAGGACAAAAGAAATAGGTTAAGTCCCTAATTTGGCAACACAGTATTCTATTTTTAGAAGCATGGACAAAATAGAATGACAATATAAGCTTTTAAAGCTTAAACGATCCATTGGTTTTGTCTTGTTAGGTCCTTGGTCTAAAAAAATGCCATAATCAATATTATCATTTTGAGACAGGTCCTTTTAACCCGTTTAGTGCCTACATTCAGGTAGTTGAAAACACACACACACACACACACACACACACACACACACACATATATATATATATATATAGAGAGAGAGAGAGAGAGAGAGCAAAATAGGATAAGATCTTAAAGGAATTTTATATTATTCTTAATGCATGACCAATGAATGAATCAATATCTCAAATTGTTCTAAGAGCGTAGGATTAACCGGGATCAAAGTAACAAGCTAAGAGAACTGAACTTATGTCGCCTCCGACAGCATGCATTTTCAACTTTATAAGGTGATACTAAACAAAAGTCTAAAGTTCTGACGTGGGAAACACGAAAATGGATCTAAAAAATCGATAAAGAAAAAAAACAACAGTTTTTTTAATATAAAAATGCGGGATACATTGAGACCCACAAACACACTGCATTGTATACTTTGAAGAAACTTAGCAGGAAGTGGACAGCAAACCGGCAAAACAGTCCGGTCTACCATCTGTGCATGTGCTTTTTTTGAAAATGCACGATGTTCTATCGGGAAGCAAATCTTCTAGCTAGTCGGGTTTGGGTAAATTATAAAGATATCCTTCTGGTTCGATACTGTTGTTTCGGACTGAGAGCAGCTGAAGTACTTTATCAAACATGAATTTAGAACTCCTGGTGACCCTCCCTGATCACAACAATCAACTGGATTATGTTTAAAATAACTGAAGAGTCTACATGCATGTATATTTGCTGTCGCTACGAACGACCACAACACGGGGCCACACTATTTCATTCATAGTGTCATTTTTACTTAAATAAGCAGAAGCGATACAAGGTCCTTGTTGCAATAGGAGGTGACTTCCATGCGGTTGTCGCTTGCCGTAGTAAAGTTGTTTTCCGTCGCTACAGTACGAACAAACGGTACATTGATTCCGATTTGGTAAACTGATCTTAAGGTATTCGTCTAGCTAGTCAGTTAAATACTAGAGAATCACTCTGTAATCTAGCTAACCCCATAGCAAAGTTGCAGTTCTTTTGACAAGCCGGTCAAGCGATAGCTCTTATTCCAAATACCGGTAGTTTTCAGCTATTCTACCTGATGGCTGGTCAAAATGAATCATCCTTTATCAGGTCAAGTGGATAATATTAAATTTGGACTCCTATCAAGACAAGTCTCATTTCCCATACAAATCTTAACAAATTTCTTTAGAAATAAGTTCTGCATGTGTAACTAGTATGTTTTAACTTGAAAAGGATGTAAATTATACATTTACAGAATGTTTGGTTTAATTGCTGTTCCTAGTAAATTACGTACGGCTTCGTGACGTGCGGCAATTTTTGTATCAATTTAATTGCAAATGTTTCTAATATACAATAGTCTTCAAAAGAACTCACCCACTTCCATGATTTGGAAACGTGCATGTTGACAACGACATTGTGAATAAGAGTATGCGATGTAAGACCTTAAATTGAGCATTGATATCTGGAAAAAAATGAGTGGACTTGAAACATCTCGTGTTTTCCTCGGATTTTTTTTTTTTTTTTTTTCTTCTTCTTTTTTTCGCTTTCCTAAGAAAGTGTTTGTTATTTGTGACCCAGCCACGCTTTCATCTCGTACGCCATTGACCGGAAGTCTTTATTGGTGTATTGCATGACTAAATGCAAACAGCCTAGACCATCGGCGCATGCAGGATTTTTTGTAGCCATTCACGGCCGGGAGAGTTAGTATAGTAAGCAGTCTGAAACTAAACTAATATTTACTAAGCGTTTTGAACAGAATCTTGTGACATATTTTCAGCTTCATTTGCATGATTCAACTTGTCGGAGTTGATATATATAGTTGCAGTATGATGGGGGTCACGTGACCATGCTGGCGCCCATGGTTTGTGACCCAGGTCTGCGAAAAAAAAAAAAAAAAAAAAAAAAAAAAACGACAAAATAAAGATCTTGTTGGTAAGACCCTAGCTCTCTATTACATTTTGTTAAACTGGGCTGATTGACTTTTGAGAAGAACGCTTTTAAAGTTTGTTTCCAGTAACAGATGCCGTGGGGAATATCAGGTGGCATTATGTGCATAAATTAAGAGACCCTGATACTAATCGTTTTTTGTCTAATTTAATCTGATTTTGTAATGGTGCTTGTTGAGAAAGGCAGTTTAAAGCATTTACTATTTTTAGTAACTATTGTATGGTGAACATGCATCGTTTTTATATATTTGAAATGAATTTTATGCCGAAAATAGTCCAGTAAAATTTGTTTTTAATTGGTCGTGTGTATGTGTATATTATGTTTTAGAAATTGAAAAGAACAAATGTTGACGGATACATGAAGTATGGAGTAGGCAAAGCCGTTATATAAGCTTCGTTTGCCTTACGGCCAGGTGAGCTGCCCCCCCCCCCCCCCAACACACACACACACAATAAAAATTGGAATTTCATAATAAAGTGCAACAAAAGCCTGAGACAGATCAGCCTAATTACTTACACGCGTAGTTAACTGTTAAACAAAGGTGAACAAAGGAAAACATTGCCTGTCGAGTCATAAAACAAATTATGCTTAGTCTATTTACTGTCAAGCAATCATCGACATACCGTACAAACTCACATAACGACGAACCTAACCGCAAAACAGTTCTTAGCTGGTAACATAAAATTATAAGACAAGAATAACTTCCTGGCAAGACCTACTACGAAGAAAATGTGCGATCGAAGAGCTGAGTCTATTTGCGCATCATATACAAGATCGCGTGAGAAGCTTAGAGACGCATTGAAATTGTGTCACCTTTTGTCTCGCCTGCAATTCATTTTGCAAAATTCGAGTCAAAGCGGTAACAATGTCCCTCTTCCATCCGTCCCTCCGATGTGAGCTATCTATCAGTTAAGTTTTCCTTTCTTTCTCTTCTTTGAACACACGTCTTTTTCTCTCTTCTTTCGCCATCTTTGAACCAGCCGCGTTTTTTTTTTTTTTGTTTTTTTCTTCTCAGAATTAGATAATTAGCATGTAAATATGTACACATCATTACAGAGACTGCCATTTACTCCGAATAAACAATCGTTTGATCACACCACTGGCAGGTGACTCAAAGACGTTCCCTGAGCATACAAACGCTGTTGTCTATTTGAAAATGTGCCGGACTGACCTCAGAATGTACAGGTATAATTATAACTAGCACTCCAACAGATTAAGAAAAGTGGAAATGATTAGAATTAAAGACAAAATCTTCTACTTCTAAATTTAATAATTGGGCATCGACAACAGAAATTACAGAGGGTCGTTTTAAAGACAGGCAATCGGTTTTAGTTACTGTTTGATGCGGTCGCAACCAACGGGCGACAACAGGCTACACTCCTTTTCAGCCGTGACTTTCTGTTTTTCATTAATACGTATTTTTGTAAAAATAAAAAAAAAAAATACGTTATCAACAACATAATGTAACAATCTCCCACCCATCAATGATAGTGGCTTTTTATCGATCGATAAGTGACTTTGTAATTTATAATGTGTTTGGTTGAGAGACTGTGACTCATTCAGCGTGGAAGGTAATTTTCGCTCAATATTGCGAGAACATTTTACTCGCGCTCACCGTGATAGGTTCAGTAGGTTTGTGCGTATTTATGAGAACGAGGGACTCGGATCGTAGGAAGCCCAGGGTGATATGAGCGCGTAGCGGATTTTCGCCCGTGGCTTTGGACGAGAATTGGGCTTTTACTGCCCGAATGGATTTTTCAATCAAGAGCCAGCGTTCCGATACTTCGATTATGTAATATATTGTCCGTTAGCAGGCACACTAGGATGTAAACGAGCTGAAGTGATCGACGAGCCAAAAAGATCAAAGATAAAGGTCGCGGGGAAAAGGTCACAAAGGAAAGGCTAAGTTTATTAAAGTCAGCCAAGCAAAGTGCAGACGTTTGAGTAATGTCCTCTTTCATATGTATTGATGCATTTCAGCGGTTCTGATAATTTTCCAGTATTTGAAGAGTGTATCGCATTTTGATCTCAAGAGTAATTCTTGGTTTATCAATAGCGGTATTAAAAATTTAGTCAGTTGAGAAGTTACTCTACTAGGTGACTTTTTCATCATCGTTTATACTTATAGCTATCTAGTTCTCTACTTATCCATCTAGTTATCTGCCTACCCACCAACCTACGCATATTGTCACTGGTATCATCTATTTTATATTTTTAATTCACACATCTATTTTATATTTATAATTCACACAATACTGATAAATGTCTCAGAAGTTTGAATGCCTGGCGTCTTATATCGTTTAAATAGATTTACCATGTCCGTTAAAGGCGTAGTGCGTTGACCAATATATACCAGACAAAGTGGAAAATGCTATCTTTGGATCCTTCAGGAGAATGTGTGAAAATATATATCCAAATTTTACATGGAGAAAGAATATTATCACACAGGTTATAGAATGTGTTAATTTTGTCCTCTAATGGGATTTGAACCCGGGTCTGCAAATCCAGGTTCGAATCTCCTTACAGGAAGATTTGAAAAAAATTCTCTAACCTGCATGAATATATTCTTTCTCCACACACACATTCACACACACACGCGCGCGCGCGCGTGTATATATATATATATATATATATATATATATATATATATATATATATATATATATATATACATACATGATGAAGATTAAAGAGAGTCATGGTGCTGTTATATACAGAGATGAGTGTGTCTGCTATATTGTTTGCTGTCCTCGCTTTCCTCACCGCGGTGTTTTATAACGGTAAGGGACGAAGAGAGTTATTGTATTTAATTGGGGAAGTTGCTGTTATCTAGCCCAGCCCTGCCCTCACTAATTTGTATATAAATCCCAGCGCACCGACCTCTCTGCGCACAATACAAGTGAACATCAGTCCTAACGCGGCGGTCGGAATATTAATACTTCACAATTTGAGCTACGAGTGATTGAAAGAATGTTAAAGCGACAAAGTTAGTGTACACAAGGAACGTATAGTACCCGGCGTCTTCTGAATGGGATATATCAACGGCTGTCACTATCAATAATTTAATCCCACGTCAATAACCAAACTTGCTGTTTTTATACAATGATTCAACCTATATGAGGATTGGTGGAACATCTAATAGAAAGATTAAGTCAACTGTGCAGAAAATCTCATAAACAGAATTAGTGAATGGAATAGATTGATTTCGTGTGCCTTTACATATGGAGAGAGGTGTTCCCACGGAATGTTACATGAGGATAGAATCATTAGACGTATATTTAATATTTTGAACTGTTTATATTTAAAGTTTGTGCTGTATGTTTTGTTTTTTTAATTTAATGTTTCCAATTTAACGATGTTTCCTAAAGATTGTGGATTTTATTTGCTTTTTGTGATTCTTATTGGTAACATATATTGTGACTTGAACTCTGATTTCAATCTTCTGAAACGTACGTTACCCGGAATTTACAGTAACCGTAATCAATATTTCCAAGTGTCAAGAAATGACCTGCCGTCAGTTCAAGGTAACGTCGCCTTCAGAGCCATCTACCGCCCAGTCGACGTCACGTTCCTTCACGGAGCGTTTAACGTCTACGTAGAGCATCACATGAAAGACGGAAAAGAACCCTTCAAACAGTGGCTGTATAGCTTCAGTGTGGACAAACGAGCAATGGCAATAAGGATGATCATTTTTAACTTTTTGAAACCAGGATTAGAAGAGAAGATTCGCACTAGTTCCAAATTTTTCAAGTATTTAAAACCGTCTGATGTTTCGTCTCAGAATGCATGCACGATGATTTGGCGTCGCTTGAACACGACTTTTGTGGGTCTAACAGCAAAAGAATGTATCGCAGACTTTGCGGACGAAAAGGTAGGTCTACGGACGACAAGGTAGGTCTACGGACGATAATCTTGCTCTTAGAAATTCGTTAAGAAATATTGATACTGGTGGTTGTAGTGATAGAGGTAGAAGTAGTATTACTGGTTGAAGGAGCAGTAAAGTTGTAATGGTAATAGCGGTGGTTGCTGTATTATTATTAATAGTTGTAGCAGCGGCAGCAAGTGAGTAGTGCCAGTTGCAGGCGAAGAAAAAACTGTGACCTAGTTTGGTTCGATTAGCGATTTGATGCCATTTTTTAGTCACATAATAAGCTATACAACGCGGCCAGTTTATATAGTAGAGAGAAAACCGATGAAAAACCAACGACCCACGGGAGGCTACTGGCAACCTTTTCTCACTTGCCCACGTTGATCAAGCTGTGATTTGAACGCCAATAACAGTAAGATGTGTGAGAAATCTGTTGACCATTCTCAACCACCTGGGTCACCCCAGTAGTAGTACAAAGGCTTCTATCGTTGATAACATTTTACCTATAAATCATTTATATACTACATATTAATTATTATATGGTACATATATGATTTATAGGTAAATAGTAAGCAATGATACAAGCCCCTGTAGTAGACGCACCAATATATGTAGCAAAAAGGCACAAATGCTGACAAAATTAACAGTACCAATTTTTATGAAAAGCATTCTACCTCGATACATGGGTTTCCGTCTCTACCAAATATATCGTACAGTGGCGACATTTCGGAGAAATTTTGGTACTGCACATTTAGGCTAGTACAAATTTTGTGGAGAAATGCATTCAATTGGAATAGTACTTGAGCGATAATCCGAATAGTATACACATAATCAAATGATTATATTTTTTATTTTATTTAGACAAGTATGTTGTCCATATTAACTTCTACTTTTCACACATATTAATTTATTCCTTGCCATAAATTTGTTTTATAAAGTGAAAATGTTGGACAGCTAAGAGGCGTCATGCTGTGTTTTAGACGGATTATTCAGTATTTCATTCACTGACATTCATATTACGTAAAACAGCTTTCAGGACAGCAGTTTCTAGACTTCAAACAACATTGTCAGTCATGTGCATGGATGGGTTTGTATGCGGTAAACCCATTATACGGATGTAACGCCTAATTCACTTTTCTTGTTGTACAAAGCTATAATTTGACACGGTGCAGCTTTTTTGTCGGGTTATCAACTTTCAGCGTGTCAGTGAAGCTAGAAAATGTTGACCTGTTCAATCTGCGCCCGCATCTCAGGTGTAGAGTATCTTTTATATACAACAAAATTGGTTCTCTCGCAAACTGTCTTCTTTTACTATAAACATGGTGTTTTAATAAATAATGTCTATATATGTATAAAATAGTACCTGTGCATTATGTTCCTCTTCAATATTGAATGGATAAGTTGGTAGAAGACGAAAGAAGAATACGCTTATCGAGAGAGAGATAGAGACATACAGACAGACAGACAGACAGACAGACAGACAGAGATTTTATATATCTATCCTAATGGTCCCGCACAGGAGAAAAAAAATGACAGGAGTGTGTGTGTGTGTGTGTGTGTGTGCGTGTGTGTGTGTGTGTGTGTGTGTGTGTGTGTGTGTGTGTGATTTGGATTTTTAACGTATCTTTAACAATTTTCCAGTCATGTCGCTGCGATGTCTGCAGTGTGGCAGTTCATAGTGAAGTCTAGCACTGGGGCATCATGCTGCAGACATGTAGCATCGTGTCCCACCCAGTCACATTATCCTGACACCAGGCCAACCAGTCCTAACCCTAACCTCTTAATGCTGAGCGCCTAGCGAGGCAGCCTGTACCATTTTTATATGTCTTTAATGATTCGGCCGGGGTTCGAACCCGCGACCTCCCTCATCCGAGGTAGACGCTCTAAGGCCACCGGAGCGGTCAATTAACTCGATTTGACTAGAAAAGTAAGCATACAGTTGCACAGAACTATTCTCTAGATGACACAGCCGGTGGAACATCAAAATTAGTTCAGTTCCTAAATGCTAAAATCCAGAATTTTTCTCTTTGTCTTCCAGCCGTTCTTTTGTTCAACAGATGTGCGGACAAAAATGTTTAAGATAGATGTTTATTTGTCTTTGCAGTCGTATGTCCGAAAAGTGCCCCTACACCGTCAAGCGTTAATTTATTTAGGTTTCACTTCCATATATTTTCCATGGTCCAAACAATACACTACATACTTAAAATTTTGTACATTAGATACATCAGATGAAATGTTTTGCTCGATTTTTGTCTATAGTTTGGATATCACTACAATGTCCCCTATGTAGTTTGGATCTCTCAACAATGTCCCCTGTGTAGTTTGGATCTCGCTACAATGTGCCCTACGTAGTTTGGATCTCACTACAATGTCCCCTGTGTAGTTTGGATCTCACTACAATGTCTCCTGTGTAGTTTGGATCTCTCTACAATGTCCCCTGTGTAGTTTGGATCTCGCTACAATGTGTCCTACGTAGTTTGGATCTCACTACAATGTCCCCTGTCTAGTTTGGATCTCACTACAATGTGCCCTGTGTAGTTTGGATCTCACTACAATGTCTACCATGTAGATTGAATCTCATTCTAATGTCCCCTGTTTAGCTTGGATCTCACTGCAATGTCTCCTATGAAGTTTGGATCTCATTATAATGTCCCCTAGGTAGTTTGGATCTCATTATAATGTCCCCTACCTAGTTTGGATCTCGCTACAATGTCACCAATAGAAGAATGCGCGTGGGTATCTATGTAGTTTAGTACGCAGGTAGAAAACTAGACGAATGGATTTCAAACACCCATATAGTTTGATCCAGGTACCCTATTTTCGGTTTGTTTGTCACAAATATTGACCTAATTTACAAGGTTGCAAAGTAATTAATGATTGTGGACCCAAATTTGGAACCTAGGCAAAATAAGCAATTAGTTGTCTTAAATAGCGACGTTTCATGATCCTTGCTTATTGTGGAAATAAACTTAAAATCTCAACAAGGCCACTTTCACGGTACACTTCTTGATGTGACTTTTAATTGGGGGTGGGGGGTGGAGCCTGTCAACAAGATAAGTAGGTAAATTGATGGACAGGCTATCTGACTGGCTGGTTGGCAGGTAGTTAGGCAGTATGTATGTATGTATGTATGTATGTAAAGGTTTAAGATTGCATAGTGAACATGAGAATAAATTATTGCTTGCAGTAGTTTGGATTTTGTTTTTATAGAAGCAGATACATAGATGAATACCTTTGATCGAAGCTAACAGAGTATGATCAAAATGGGTACGTAGCACCACTTTGTATGTTAGCAAGGTTTCTATCAAGAGAGATACTAGCGAAAAGGAATCTAAATCTAGTTTAAGAGCATGTCCTTCTTTCTAGAAAAAGTAATGGAAACAATAGACATATGAATTACGGTATAAAAGCCCCCCCCCCGAGAACAGTTGCCTTATCAAAAGGCCCATTTCCAACAGGAAAACTAGGTAGCTTATACAGGCTGGGAGGCAGGTAGGCAGATACCTGTAAGTAGGTCGAGAACGGGTCAGTGCAGATAGGTATAAAAGATCACAATGAAGATAAACAGAGAAAAGAATTAAAAAAGAATAATAGGTAATCGTTACAAGTTTTGAATTTAGACTCCAGGGTACTAAAACGTTTCTATATGTTTTAATGGATCTGACAGCAGTGATTCACATCCGTCGCTTTTTCACCAAAGTTTGAATATATTGCATACATATTCTGAAACAAATCAGTCTTCTTAGGTAATACTGGTCAGTGTTTAAACACGTGTAAAATGGTGTTTATCATCTTCATACGAAATTTTCTGTTGGATCGTCCACCATATTAGTTCGTATAATTACTACTTCCATTTTCAGTCTCGTTTTTTAGATGTTCCATATAAAGACATTGCATGCTTCTTTGTAATTTAAATAGATCGTAGTAAATTTGGCACGCCTTCAATAAAGTATCTTAGAATATCAACATGGTGCAGTAACCCTTGTACGGAAAGCGAATTATCGTGCGAATCTGGTGTTAACTGTTGTGATTATCAGTGTACGGTTAGTCTAAACATACCAATATATTTTACTTTATATAGGCCTACAAACTTAATTTTAAAAAACCCTTAGGTACTTAGGTACTATATATTTTGTATTCATGTCATCTTTTTGTCTTTGACAATAGTTTTCTTTGCATTCTTCGAAGGTATTGAGTCACTTCATAGCTAATATCGTAGCTAATATTCAATTAGGTCAAAACCAGTTCTGTTACTTGAGCTTTCTACATCTCTCAATGATAAAAGCAAAACATGTGTATCGACTATCAATAAATGTGCTGAATTCTAAAAAGAAAGAAGTATTAATTTCACGGTGTAAGAGTAGTGTAGAATATGATTGAATTTGTATCACGTGATGAAGTTTGCAACTTGCAAGAGCTCTATTAATTCGAGCCAAGTTTCCGCCTCGTCAGAATGATCCTAATTAGAACACCTCGAAGCTTTCCTAATCAGAACACCTCGAAGTTTACGGAAACCGTAATCATCTTGCTTTAAGCCTGCAGCGGAAGACACAGACCAAGAACTTCGATACAAATCCTCTACACCTTGTACCAGCTTTTAAAATTATTTTATGTATAATGGGTGTAGTTTACAACGAGCTGGAAAGATTTGATTGATTTTAAATTGATAAAATGGACCAATATTTCTTTTGAATTATACATCCAAAAGCCGCAGGATATATGTTTGTTATTTACTGTTTTAAAATGAGTAGTCGTGGATGATTGTCTACCTCCAGTTTTGTCGTTGTGCTTCGATCAAACATTTACTTGTGCTCGCAAACCTCGCATTTAAAACCACACATATTGTCCCTCAGCATAATTGAAAATATATATTTTATGACAATACCGAGGTTTACTTTTGTCAGAAATATTAGTGATTATGACTTTATTCTATTAATGTTGAATCAACATTCTCAAACTTATAGTCTCACTTCAATTCATTAAGTGATTTATATTTTTAAAAAATGTTTTTATCGTGGTTCAGGTCGCAGAATTAAATTTAATTGATAACAGCATCAACCTTTTGCACGATAAGACCCAACATGCTCTCATTATGGAATCTGGATTCTTAATTAACAGAATTCTAATTCAGTCTTTCAGGACATTTTCAATTTCATGACATTATTGTAAGATTTTCTGCTCATGAAAACATTCGATTTGTTATAACATTTTAGTTGAGTCAACAGATCAACACATTATAGCCTTGCTTAACAAGTGTGACAATTTCCGAACTGAAGTTACCAAATAATTAAAAAACGTAAATAATAAAATATATAAGATAGCAATGAACGCCGAAACAAAAATATAATAAGGTCTCGTTCTTTATTGAAGTCAAATGAGATCAATATGATTATAATCGAATTATGACTCAGTCTAAATCTGGCCAGATTGTATCAATCAAGTTATAATCAAATTCTGATTGAGTCTCAGTCTGACACGATTGTATCAATCTGGTTATAGCCATATCCTGATTGAGTCTCAATCAGGACAGATTGTATCTACAAGAGAATATTGCAGTCCTCATTATAGGTAAAAAGGTCAAAACTACGCCCCCTAGCGGATTGTTTTCATCAAGTGGATTCCGTTTGAGTCCATCTCCCAAATAAGTGTTGACATCTTAGAGATTATGAAATCAGAATGTGCATTACGTCAAAACAAACGTTTGCGTTGAAATATACACCAGAATTAATCTTGCAACATTCTTTCTGATGTGGCATAAATTCTTCCTCATTGGCATACATTTTAGTTTTGTTTACCTGAATTAGAAAGCTTTGTGTTTATTAGTGTCTATCAGTCCGTGTGTCAGTTAACAATCTGATTTTCACAAGCTAACTAGATCTGCTCAGACTGTATTTGCACAGAGAATTATGCATCTATAAGTCTAGAAAGAAACACAAGAACTGCAAACACTACGTCACTTTGCGGTCAGCTTGCATCAAGCGGACATGTTTGGATCTCGTTCTTGATGACATAAAAAAGACACGAGGTTTGTATACGTATAAACTAATCTTATAACATTCATCTGGACTGATATAAATGTTACTTTATTTATCTTAAATGTGAGAATTCACATGTTTTACTGTCTTTATTAATTTAATTTATCTCCGTTGATAAGCTGCCGTAAAACATACCAAAACCCTGAAGTTTTGGAACCAGAATGTCTCACATAAAAGCACTGATTTTGAAATTATTTAAATTGTTTGCTTATCAGCAAATAATTACCTCAATAACTGCGAGAATTTGCCTTTACTTATACTGACATAATTCGATTGATCCGGCATACTTTTGAAAATGTGATAAAAATTTTGTACGACTATTTGGACATCAAGTTTAAGCGGTCTTCTATCTAGGTTAACTTGTACGGTATGTCAACACTAATAAAACTATAGATACATGATCTTTATTATTGATATTTGTGTCATCCACTTTCCCAACACGACCTAGTGCCCTCATTGCCCTTTAACGTTTCAGCGCCAGTATACCTTCCTGTCAGATATAAAGACCCACACTCTCATGCACCACTTTGGTGTGCAGCTGTTGAACTGCTTTACACAAATGGATGACGAACGAATAGGTATATCATCGTGTATAACGCGCGCCAACTGCAGAGACAGTTGTTCCATATCGACGAATGCATAATACTTAATGCTTCGGCAGATTAGAGCATGCGCTAACAATATTGATATGGTATCGAGCGATTCATCAAGATTATCCGGCATATCTCTGTCCGTGGCAGGAAGAGCACTGTTCAAGATCAAATGCTGTATGTTTTGACGGGTTCCCTTTCCTTTATCTTACTTCATATAGTTTGGAGACTCTTTGTGATTTGTTTAATTTATTCAAATAAAAGAGCTGCGGTGTGGGTGGGTTTAGTAAGTAAAAGTCATGAAGACTTCATTCAATATCCGTCTCGTATCATATATGCCATTCCCATCTTATTTGCTGTTGGTGCACCTGGTGAATAAAGAAATTCAAACAAAATACAGTACACCAACGATGTTGATATCTAATTGGTCCTAAATGAAATTAATGGCGATCTGACTTCCAATGTAACAACCACGGTAGACGTCATGAAAATCTTGTTGTCGCTTCTTCTCCTGAATGGATGGTCATATCAACATGGTGTTTTAACTAAAATAATTCTGGTGATGTCTAGTTGGTCCTAAATGAAACTGATACCATATGACACCCAAATGGGCTGCCACGGCAGTCATCTTGAAAATATTCTTATCGCTGTTCACCTGAATGGATGGTAATACCAACATGGTGATTTCACTAAAATACTTCTTATGACGTCTAGATGGTTATAAATGACAATGGTGCTAATCTAACGTCCTAAAGGGTCACCGCAGCTACCATCTTGAATTTTTTTAATTAATCTTTTTCCTGGATGGAAAGCCACATCTTGAATATATTGTTATCTTTACTCTTCTCCAAATGGATGGCTACATCAATATGGCGTTTTCACCAACAGACTTATTATTATACCTAGTTGGTCCTAAATGAAATTGGTGCCAGTCATACATCCAATATGGCTGCCATGATAACCGTCTTAAAATTCATGTTGTCACTATTCCCCCTGAATGGACGATGATGATTAAATGGGGATTTCGCCATAAGACTTCTAATGACGTCTACTTTGTCCTAAATGAAAATTATGCCAAGCTGATATCCAGTATGAGTACTACAGCAGCTAATATGAAAATCTTGTTATCGCTGAGGAATATCATAGATGGTTTCAACACTCTACAGCTGAATTTAAAAAAAAAAATGGTCATAATTTGACTCAGTGGACTAATGCTCTAAAATCTGGAATAATCGGATACTTGAAATTAAGCGCTTATCGAAAGTTTTCGCTTTCCTGCATAGACCATTTTCAGTTCCAGTCAGGTTTACCTCCCTTGTGAAAGGTGTCTGCCATCTATTGGGTCAACCTGAATCTTTTACATCATTTAAAGGAAAGGAATTTGTCATATACTGGTATTATGATGTTGTTGTTGTTGTGGGGCTTAACGCCATATTTCAGCACACGATAGGCTATACATGGCGGCCAGTATTAATGGTGGAGGAAGAAACCGGGAAATCCCCGGAAAGAACCACCGACCCACGAGAAGCTACTGGCAAGCTTTCTCACATATCCCTGGTATTATGAGATAGTACTTGAAATAAATTATTAATTCTTCATATAACATCGGTTATTTAGAAAATAATAATTTTTTTTTTTCAGTGCAAAAATACATCTTGAAATCATTAATTTTTTTAATGGAGATTATGTCTCCAATACATTTGACCCAAAAGATGGCTGACAGTGATTTAAAGGGAAATAATTGTAAAATTTTATGTCAAAAGTATTTGTAGCAAATATACTTGCATATACATGTGTACATGAAAAACAAGATACAAAAATCGTAAGACGCAAACTTATCTTTTCTTACAATCAGTATATTCTTTAATTAATAATCGCACGTGTTATCTTACCTTTCATGGAGTAATCATCTCTGTGTAATATGCTGTAAAACTGGTAGATAAGATTAAATGATCTGGTTGATAAGCTTAAATAATCTGGTTGATACTTAAATAATCTGGTTGATAAGCTTAAATAATCTGGTTCATAAACTTATATTATCTGATTCATAACCTTAAATAATCTGTTTGATACTTAAATAATCCGGTTGATAAGCTTAAATAATCTGGTTAATTAGCATGGCTATCATGGTTGATAAATGTAAGTATCAAAAGCTTGTGATCAGTTTATTTGAGCAGCAGTTCAGTTATTGTAAGTGTATTTAACATACAACCTTCTTTAATTTAAAATACCGTCTGTACTCGCTTATAAGTTAGTCCATCAACATCAAACGTGTGGTGCACTTTTTGGCGTATACAATTCTACCCCCAAAATGAAATAATGGAACCATCTTGCTGTGAATTTTAAACAGCATTCACATGACAACGCATGTTTGTTAAGCGAATTTTTAGGGCCTAATAATTTACTTCCGTGGTCACTGAACGTCTTTAGCTTCGGTTACCAGGAATCAGACGCGACATTTTCAGTAGTTCAGCTGCAAGAACAGTAAAGTAACTAAGTTCCAGTATTATGTGTAATACTGCTTGATTCACAAACACGTCTTTACACAACTTTTTCCACAACAAATCATTATAGTTATGGTTTCTGATTTTGACGATGACTTTCAATTTTGTTCCGGGATTGTCCAGTATCGGCGGGGTCCGGTTCCACAAACAGTCATAGCCAATCATATTTTTACATCGATTTAATTACGGACCGGGGGGGGGGGGAGTGGGACCGAGTGGTCTAAGGTGCTCGCCTTTTCCGATCGCTGCTCTCTCACCTCTGCCCGCGTGGGTTCAAATCTTGGGCTCAGACAATTAAATGTGGGTATGTGAGAAAGCTTTGCCAGTATCTTTCCATGGGTAGTAGTTCTTCAGCCTACCATGTGCTGAAAAAAATGGCGTTAATTCTACAAACTACCACCATCGGAACACACACACACACACACACACACACACACACACACACACACACACAGAGTAGTATTTACTGGGTCAAAAGTAGATTGTCAGCTTTCTACTTAGTGCATATATTTCTCGATATGTTGAGATTCAATAAGTCAGTACACTACAATTCTTAGTCAGGTCACCATTTTTTAAACATTTTGTTATGATAGAGCTTCTTGTTCAAAAAGAAATGTGCACAACATTAGATTTATGACCATGTTGGAGCCGATGTTCTTCCAGACTCCTCTTGTAACAAACCTTACTAAATTTGAACACAATGAACACAACGACTTTCAAACTTTGCATCGTACCTGTTGTTGTTTGGATCACTTAAAAACATTACTCATGGCAGCGTGTATCTGCAAAGTTCCAGTGTGTTGCATAGGTTTTTGTTTGGCATATATTTTTCAAATATACAATCGGCAACATAATTGCTAATCCAGTTTTAATCTAATCAAACGATGCATCGTTTCACCGTATCGTGGCATGTATCCATATATGGGAAAAGGAAACAGGTGATTACATCTGCATGGGATTCCCCTCCTTTGACTAGGTCCAGAAACGTGCCTACCGATGTAAACTTAACAGGAAATAGGGCAGCCAGAGGAGGGCAATCCCATACAGTGTAAACTTAACATGAAATAGCGCAGTCAGAGGAGGGGAATCCCATGCAGATGCAAACTTCGATCCTCACTCTCTATATATCGTTTTCGTGGTGGTATTTAGCAGTAGTTAATTCATGGCAGGAGCTAGCAAAGTGGAATATACTCGTTGGTTTTAACCGATAAAAATGTAAAACAACACTCTTTAAAGGAGAATTATCTGCCGATATAACTCTACCCAAAAGAAGCCAAGATAGCTGCAGTCCGTCCTTGTGTTTTTATTATATGCAGGGTGTTATCCATAAACAATGTAAACATTATCTAACGTCAAGGTCCTCTGAATCGAATCACTGCTTGCATCCCTACCGTTTCTCTCTGGACGACGGTCAGCAATAACGGAAATAAGTTGTAGAGCACATTTGTTTGGTTTCAGTCGGACCCATTCTTTCATACATGCACTTAAAATTACATTGGAAGTTTACATTTTTTGTGAAATACTAAAAACAGGGTCAGCGTATAGGCTAACTCGGGTTAATCGAGTTATCTGTATTACGTCCATGCGTGGCAATTTTTAAGATCTCACCAGTTCGAGTCAGATGAATGTTTTTCTCGCCTAATCATAAACAACTTCAAACTTTCTAAATGCTTGTTGTTTGTGCTGAGTATTATTTACAAACAACGATAAAATCGTTGCATGGCGTATTGAGTATTATTTACAAACAACGATAAAATCGTTGCATGGCGTATTAGCTGTTGATGAGAATATACCCTGCTAAAACACCCTGCAACTAATAGTCCGATGGCAGCTGTGAAAACTTAAAATATGGCAGCAAATTGTCGTTCCCCATATGTTGCATAAAGTGGCTTGCACCAAATCAAGGACGATACTGATACGAAAGATACAGCCTTAGAAAGGTTTATGGACAGTGCAGTCCAAACAGAACCTAAATTGTCATAATTTATTGTGCAATATTGTACATAAATTAGGAAACTTGTTTGTAAGTTCAAAATTGATTCTGCCATAGCTCGAAGGCTCATAATTAAAGATGTATGTACATGTACATGTACTTGATCTGCCGGCGTAGGAGAGGCCAGATCTTCGTCAGTTTTGGATGAAACTTTAAGCTTCTTCGAGCAAGTTAAATGCAGCGGGAAAGTAATTGCATGAACATATGATGATGGCAAAGCCGTGGTTGTATAGAAATGAGGACGGATGCATTTCCTGACGCTATGACAAAAACATGTCGTTTCAAAATAAGAACCCGTCAGTAATTATGTGTTTAACCTTTTGAAGGGAAGCAGTTCCAATGTAGACTAAACCTTGCTAGTTAATAGTGTCGGTAATTTGCTGACACGTTTTCGTATATGTTGATATAGAAGTATTTCATGATTGCGAATGATACTTTGTAAAACGCATCCAAGATTCGAAGTAAGCTAAATGGACACGTTGAATTACATGATACATGTATTACAGATGTGTTAAGAATTCATTACTTGGATGAATATGTCACTACTACTACTACTACTACTACTACTACTACTACTACCGTTTGTTGCATCTACTGATGCTGATTCTACTATTACTATTACTAAAGGATGAAAAGATCATGCCTGAGAATTTAACGATGATCACAATTAGTCAGCCTGAATTTTCTTTCAACTAATGTGTTTGACTGCATGTAACCAACCCAAATAGTAAATATAATTCGTGTGCTTGAATTTATTTCCAAGTGAACTGTACTTTGTTTTATATGTTGTTGAAATAGTAGTTTCTTCCTCTCTGTGAGCGTATATAAACTTCGATAAACTCGCATGTCCAGGTGAGAGCTATATGGAATTTGCAAACAAATAACTGGTGACCGCAATAGTTAAACTTGTGCATAAAGTGGGCACAACTGCAAACAACGGAGACACTGATGATCCATCACATAATCTATTGGTTGATCAAGGTCTATACTGTTGGTTCAATCTTTAAATTTCATTTAAATATGTAACCATGGTCTGCCACCGAACTATGTAACAGAAGTTCTGAGTATATGCTGTTGGCATATGACTGATTAGGGTAATTACGGTATGTCTGATTGGGTCTTTACTGATGGAAGTGAATATACGTTTTCTACTGTGCTTAATTTTTAGCTCTTTAATTCAAATTTAACGCCTCTGAAAAATGTCCAGCTGACTGCATTGTCTTCTTCAGCTAAAATTGTAACTGATTTCAGTTGAAGGTAACTTTTAATTATATGACTATTTGAAGGACATCTTTTGGCTATTGCTTCATGGAAACTGTACGATTTTCATATAGATTGGCGACCTTCAACTCAAAGACTGTTTGAATTAGTGGTTGGTTTAAACATATTTCATTGCCATATAATAAACTGTGTCGTTATGCTTGCAAATATGCAGAAAACAAGTTATCCAACTCAACTGTTCTTCCCCATAATAGAAGTACAAGTATGTAGGCAAGAGGCATCCGAGTCACCTTTTCTGTCCCATGATAAAAGGACAAGGATGTGGGCAAGAGGCACCCGAATCGCTTCTTCTTCCCCATAGTAGAAGTACAGCGATGTAGGCAAGAGGCATGCAACTCACCTGTCCTTCCCCATAATAGAAGTACAAAGATGTAGGCGGGATGTATACGACTCACCTTTTCTTTCCCATTTTAAAAGCACAAGGATGTAGGCAAGAAGCATCCCAATCACTTTTTCTTCCCCATAGTAAAAGTACAGTGATGTAGGCAAAAGGCATCCGACTCGTCTGTTCTTCCACGTAACAGAAGCACAAAGATTTTGGCAAGAGGCATTCGAATCGCTTGCTCTTCCCCATAATATAAGCAGAAAGATGCATGCAAGAGGCATCCAACTTGGCCTGTTCTTCCTCATAACAGATGTACAAGGATGAATTCTAGACGAATCCGATTCGCCTGTTCTGCCCCACGCTAGAAGCAAAATGATGTAGGCAAGAGGCATCAGTCTTGCCTGTTCTTCAACAGAATAGAAGTTCAAGAATCCAGGCAAGATGCATCCGACTCACCTGTTTTTCCCTATAATATAAGTTCAAGGATGTAGACAAGAGGCCTCCGACTCACCTGTTCTTCCCATATTAAAAATAATAGGCTATAGGCAAGACGCATCCGACTCACCTGTTCTTTCCTATAATAGAAATACAAGGATGTAGGCAAGAGGCCTCCGACTCACCGGTTCTTTCTCATATTAAAAGTAATAGGCTATAGGCAAGAGGCATCCGACTCACCTGTTCTTCCCTATAATAGAAGTACAAGGATGTAGGCAAGAGACCTCCGACTCACGTGCTCTTTCCCATACTAAAAGTAACAGACTGTAGGCAAGATGCATCCGACTCACTTGTTCTTTCCTATAATACTTACATCTGGTATAAACGCCTCAAAATACGAACGTGTTCATATCTGTAGATATTGATTGAAACAATGAAAATCTCTGCGCCTTTTCTAACGCAAAGTCCAAATGAATGTTTAAAAAGAGCAGAACAGATATTTATTTATGACGAATCTCTTAGGTCTCAATGAGAGCACAGCATCTGCTTATTTAGACACGGTGTAGTAAAGGTTGAAATGGCATTGTTGATGTCAGTGTAAGCAATACCTAATGGTTCAAATGTCAATCTGAGAAAAAAGAGAGAATATTTTGTGGCAATATTTGCATAAGTGACTATTATACAAATTTGGAAAATTGTACGTCGCTCTTTGTACATGATAAGTGTAGTTGAATATGATTAGCTTGCAAGAATAATTGTCATAGAGTGCTCGGAAGTATTATTTTAACAAAAATCATATTCACACAAATCTATGCTTAGATCAGGAATTGTTTAGGATATCGGTTTCATTATAAAACTGATATATTGTAAAAGATTATGAAGAGAAATTATGTGTAAAATATAGATTTTGCAGTTTTAGCAGAATTGCTTCAAAATTCTTTCTCTCTCATCTCGCAAAAGAGGACCAATAAATAATACTGTTGATTGTCTCCAATATAATTTTTGTTACTACAATAATGACATCTTCTTCCCTTGAGTGGTATATTTTCCCATCAGCCAGTTTCAATGGGAAGCATATGATGAGAAGCACACTATACTTTAACAGTGACAGGTATTTATTTCTGGTTCTATGTCATGCTTAGTCTTCAAAGTTTAAATTCTGTTTATTACTGTTATAAACCGTCCCCCTTTGAAGATTAGGTTACCGAGGCAAGCCATTCTTGAAAATAAAGATAATATAGGGTTTCCGTAATTACGTGATTTCTTTCTTGAATACTGTTGATAAATTCATAACTAACCATTCTTAAGCATCATGGACGGATCCGGGATTGGAAACAGCGCAGCTGCGTCCCCTCCACCCCACCCCAACAAAAAACATTAACGCACAACAACAGGAACGCTTCCGAGAGTAAGTTTTCTTTACATTCATATGATTAAAGGTATGTCTTGGAAACGCTTAAAACGCATAAGCTTTTGTGGGCTTCACTCTCTGGGCCCCAATTAGGGAGTAACATCTCACTAAACGAATACATACTTGTTTACGCCCCCTCCAAACGATATTTAAGGATCCGTCCCTGAACATTACTTTTTACACTTATAATTTCTTTTATTATTTAATTTCTATGTTTTAAGCGTATTATGTACCCTAATCTATGTCACGACTGCAGTTAACTGGACCCGGAATTAAGCTAGTTAGGCAGCATGAGTTTATTGACCTTCACCCTAGTCTGAAAATGATTAATATATCAATTGATAATTTACATGTTCTTTCTAAGACCTGATAAAAACATTATTTTCTTTTAGATCCGCATATCTGTAATGGCAACCTTGACCTCGAATAGCTTACAACTGAACGAAGTCTGGAATTATCTGAGGGACGGGAACAAAAAAGTAGAGCTGACTGTACCCATCAACCTCGTCAAGATCCACAAGATAGGACCAAAAGAGTACGCAAGAAAATTGAGACTTGTTTTGGAAACATTACATACATACACACATACATACATACATACATACATACATACATACATACACAGACTCAAGCACATACATACATATCTACACACACACACACACACACACACACAC
>JAECUM010019487.1:0-53390 GCA_016617855.1 Megalonaias nervosa | reverse complement strand
TTCAATATGGAATACAGGAGTGAGGTTATAATGGTGGTAAGGACAACAAGTGTAATTAGCATGCTCAAATAAGGTAAAAGGAATAAAGACATAAATGAGGACAAGAGGCAACATTTTTGTGAAGTCATCCTTTTAATTATTTACAAATTAAAATAGAAACTTGAACACTTAGCTTTAATATACAAAACCCTAATTTGGGAGGTTAATGTTGAAACAACATTAATACATGTATTACCAAAATCTATGGCTTAGGCAAACTGACAGAATAAGATGCACAACAAATGATTTTCCTCTGACAAGTTATAGCTAACGTGGATTCAACCAGTATCAATTATGCTTTGTTATGAGGTGTGGTATTCTAATAAAGTAGTGAGCTGAGAAAGACTGAATAGTGCACTTGGAAAAAAGCAAATGCCATATTTGATTTGTTCATTACAGGGCCTATTTCAAACTTAGTAACAGTATACATAACACTTAGCTTTCAAAATCCAGATAGATACATCTATGTTTTCTCACTATACCATATTATACTCGCTTATAAGTCGAGCCAAACTGCAAATAACAAAGATCCTGATCTGCTGTAGCATAATATGCCTGCAGGTCAGGGCCGATGTGGTTCTATTTACTACTCCTAACAAACTGCAAAGACTCAGATATGCCAGCATATTATCCGACGGCATATCTGGGTCAGTGAAGTTAGCATTTGGGCTCATCTTAGAAGCAAGTATCTGCAGTAATTTTCATAATCAAAGTTCCATCCACAAAGTCTTATTGGGTCATCTTCCATGGGGGTGAGGTCTCTGCAGCCTCAATATCAAGTTTTTGGAATCTCCAGGGATTTCTCCCTTTGAAACATCATTGATAGCCTTTATGAAATATAATTCATCTTGTCTTATAACCTCATCAAGGACAATTTTACGCCTAAATACCATTGCAAAAATGGTGGATATGAAACAATATTCACCCGAATCACATGTCAATGGGTCAGGTACAGGCGGAAGCTGAAAAAGGTCCCCACTTGCAATAACTTGTATACCTCCAAAATATAAATTTGCATGTTTAATCATTCTACATACATGTTCAATTTGTTCAAAAAGTTTCAGTGAAAGCATAGAAAGTTCATCAATTATCAAACAGTCTGCTTTCAAAATATTTTGTTTATATGAATCAAAATGTTCATCAGTGAGAAGTTTTCTACATAGTTCATCACTGTCATATCTACCATCACCTATCCCAGACCATGCATACACTGTGCATCCTTTCACATTCAGTGCTGCAATGCTTGTTGTGCCAGTTACACTGATATTTTCACCTGCTGCAGACAATTTCTTTTGCATTTCCTTAACCGTAAAACTTTTGCCTGTCCCACTTTGGTCTAACAATATGATATTGTGGCCCTCTTCAGCCTTTTCAACAGCAAATAATTGTGCTTTATTCATTTTACATTCAAAACACACATACGGTGCTTAAACAAGTGAAGTTTACCAAAATAAAATAGCTTTCATTTACAAAGAGTAAATTGTTACATAACCAAATCCAATCACCAACCCCACATGGTTGGTTAAGTGCAGTTAGCTCTACAGGTCATAACATGTATACATTTTGAATAAAATTTTGTGTATGGATATGCAAACTAGTGACATATAATTACAAAAGAACTAACCAAGTTAATCCTTTTGTTTTGACTGTAAATCCTATTTGAGATTCAATTTTTTGCTTAGGTAAGCAGTGACAAATAATTGCACAAGAATTAACCAAGTTAATCCTTTTGTTTTCTTGACAGTGTAAATCCTATTTGAGATTCAATTTTGTGTTTGGGTATGCAAATTAGTGACAAATAATTGCACAAGAATTAACCAAGTTAATCCTTTTGTGTTCTTGACAGTGTAAATCTTTATGAGATTCAATTTTGTGTTTGGGTATGCAAATTAGTGACAAATAACAACACAAGAAATAACCAAGTTAATCCTTTTGTTTTCTTGACAGGGTAAATCCTATATAAGACTTGATAGTATTTAACATAAAAAGAAATTTTTACAAAGTAATCTTTAACATTTTGTAGATAACATGTCAGTTGAAATTTGGGTAATTACTTATCTATTAATTATATAAGGCTACAATTTTTAAAAAAAAAATCTTTCTTCACGCTCAACCAGATATCACCTTTATAGCTATTCAGAAAGCGCTAAGAAAAAACTCCATGTAATTAACATGTCAAGAAATGTTGTTAAATATTTTCCCGGCAAATGTCACAGTTTTGAACATATGTAACGATCGGAACAGCAAAACGACTTGACAGAAAACATCGTGGATATTCCGCTTGCATATTTGTCGGGTTAAGCTGAGATGTAGCGACTGAAAGCGATGTTTGAAAAGACTCATTCAATTAAAGAACCAATCACTGAAGCAATCACGATCAAATCGCATTCACTCCGAAGTAGGCCGGAAGTTGATCTTTGGAATGGTCGCCTGTGTGTGGAAGACACGAAGCAACGGATAATCTTTTCGCACAATTGGCCCTTCAGAATCAGTAAGGTTGCTTAAATGGTCGTGGATGAAAGGTGCGGTGTGTCTTCTTTACAGTGGTATACGTTATGAGTGACAGAATGCGCAGATAGTATCGGAAAATTAGATCGGAGTCATCGAGGGGAAAGATTGTGACCGGCGGGAGTTAGTTACCTTGTGTTAATTGGTGAGTGTACACATTAGTTTATCCCGGAATCAAGTGCCTGTGGTAGTAAATATGTTCTTGTGATCCTGTACAGGTTATGTATCATGAGTCGATGTGAAGATGCGAATGAAAAGAAAGTACTCGCTACTTAAATTCCAGTGCATTGTTGATGGCATAGGAAGATTAGACGATAGAAAGGACGAAATTGGAATTATAAGGATTTAATGATCATTTTTCGTTATTTATCGATGTGTACATTTTACATAATCACTCACAAAGTTAAGATAAAGTCCTAAGGAGGCATACGTAGAGCCATACGTCTGTTGAATGTTGCTTGTTAAAAATAACCTGACTATCGGCAACTGAGACTACGCGTCATTTAAGAACAATACATTCAAATAGTTGTTAAATTAATTGTCGTAAGAGCTATAGGTACATAAGTATGTTTGCCTACCATATTACCAATGTTGCCTTTCAATATCGCAACAGTTGTAATCACTAAAAGAATATGGGGTCTATTATCATAACCAGTTAAATGTTCTACATGAAAAACACACTGACCCTGGACTTATATCCCTCTTTTATTTAACTGTTAGATCAGTTCAGTAAAACTATAAAGAAAAAACCCAAATCTGACAAAATGTTTTTAACAATATTGTGTAAGGATTCAAACGATTTGGCGACATGTGCTGCTTAAAATCTGATTTTGTTTTCTATAAATTATATCTCTGTTGTGTCGGGTAATACTAGGTTGGGCTTGTAAGGTTTACAAGATTACCTATTTATATCGTAAGTTTAACACAGGTGTTTAGTAATATCAATATACTGTTTTAACTCAGTTAATGTCAGAATTGAATATGTTTATCTCGATGTTAACAACTTTGAATATAATACGTAACTCTTGATCTTGTCTGAAATATTGCAGGATATCCTTTTTGATGTTTGGAATAGACACATCATCTGTTTACTGTTCCTGAGTTCTATTGTGCAATACAACAAGTATTGCCGAAACTTGCAAAAGTATGCACATTATCTCTTTACGAGAGATTGTTGCTTGCATCAAAAACTCCTGAAATATGTATATCATGTCCGTGAAATATCTTCGATCTGTTACAATATAGCTCTGTGTTATTATTTATGTTGTCAAAAATATAATTATTTTGCCCTCTACTAATTGCATAATCAGTAGATTAAAAAGACGATCCAGGAAAATGATAGGGTCCAGAAATGTTCTCGCATAGGGATACTAAATTAAAATTGGAAAGAAGTTTGAGGCAAAGCTCTGAAATAATACTATTTTCTTGGAATGTGAACGAAATTTTGTTTTTAAAAACTTGAGTGTTAAATTGTACGATATTTTATTTATTCTTTTGATTTTTTAAGGAATAAGAAAACATGTCCTCTAAAAATCTGCAGTATGATTGGCACATTTTATCTCGTATTTAATGCTCATGTTAGCATCAATAAGACGCCTGTCAGTAGCAGTTTAATATTTTCCCTTTGTCACAGTTTCTTCTGCCTATCTAGGGTAATCTGAGTAACCACGGTTACAGTGGCTCTGGTGAGTGTGTCTGAATGACACCTGATGTACATTATAAAACTCTGCATCTCTACAGAACATCAGGAAGGTGTGATCAGTTCTTCATACTCTAAGGATCATCCGAGCAGATGTGTTTTGAACTTTCTGAAGTTTCTGTAGTAGATACTGAGACCAACCAGAAAGAAGTAAATTACATTAGTCCAATCTTGAAAGTACTAAGGAATATACAAGTATTTTAGTTGCATCAACTGATAGAAAACTGCGAATGGAGACTCAGATACGGATATGATCTATGTGTATATTCATGACATGTTGGTGTAATTAGAGAATACTGTCGAGAGGGACACCTAGGTTTCATACTGACTGTTTGAATTTAATATTGGTATTGCTGATGCTTATTGTTTGAGGTAACGGATGTGAATGAGGAAGTATTTGTGTGGTGATCACGATGGCTTCAATTTTATCATCCTTCATCTGCAGTTTGTTTCATGTCCTCCATAACTTCACCTGGAAAATGCACCTCTTTACGTCTTGGATGGTAGCATAAACTTTAGAACAGAGCCTTGTCGAACGCCAAAACATAGATCAACCGGCCTTGAACACGTTCCATTTACGGGCACAATACGTGTCCTGCTGACTTAGTCGGATGAACCTTAGTAGGGATGTATCATAAATAACAAATACAAGAATTAGACGTTGAAGACTATCCATTGCTACAAGAATTTGAATTCAGATGAAATACAAGTTTGGTTAGAACAACTTTTTCTCAGATACATATTCTACCATAAGACATATCAGTTTTTAGATAATGCAATATAATCCTATAAGTAACTGATAGTAAAATAAACTGTTCAGCATTTGAACATTTGTAATGCAAACCTTATCTTAAATCATAGACACAATCACATTTTGAATCACAGTGTTTTGCAATCAGCACGCGAAATATCAGCCCCTCATTGTTACTGATATCAATGTGAGTAACATAAGTTCTTCAACGCATGGGGAGAGCAGACCCATATATGCAGTTTATTCTTAATATGCGTTGACAAATTCTGCATGGCGGAATATTTCACCTATTGAATGACTCTGAAAGTTTATTTGCCAGGGAAGACTCATAGCAGTTAAACAGTTAAAAACTGTTTTTCGTGGGATATCGTGGCAGCCTCCCATAAGGATATGGCAAGGGAAAGACGGCATTATTTTGCCAGTAATGTAGGTGAAATCGCACATATGAACAACTATGTTCTCATTCTAATCATCAGATAATAGTTGGTCTTGTTAGTATTGACAACAAAAGCATATCAGGGCAAGTGGACTTTGCTGTCGCCCACACCTTCTTACGCGTGGAACCTACACAGTTTTTATTATCTGCTAAAAATGCTTACATGCATTTGGTTAACCGACTCACAACAAAAGGGTAACACTGAGAGATTTTGTCAGCACCGTACACTTACCAAATTTTCAGGACAGGTTTCTACAACGCTACAATGCTTCAAATGGGTCATCCCCGTGCATGAAAAGCAAGCAGCTTGCTTCCCTGAAGCTACAAATATAATATGAACTATAATAAATCATACCGATTAATAATTATTTAGTGTTAGTGTAAAGATTTAGCAAAATTAGGGAAAGAGCAATGGATATTGTAATTGTAAGATTTTTTTTTATTTTTGGCCATTTTCAAAAGATTATATACTTTGCCCAAATAATCGCGTTACACATATTGAATTCCTCTGCAAATCAAAGAGGTAAATAACTTACAAAACAAATAGTAGGACTACTGAGATTAATCAGGATGCAACTTAAATGTAATCATCATATTTGCCAAATATTATAGAACCTATCAATAACTAAATTCCATTTAAGTTCACAAGTTTCTGTATCATGCCCCATCGAGCTAGTATAAACACACAACTGCAGTAACGTTTCCAAACATTGTTTTTGGTAGAATGATTTGTTAAGATGCTAATTTTCTACGAATGACCATAATATATATATATATATATATATATATATATATATAGGTATATATATATATATATATATATATATATATATATATATATATATATATATATATATATATATATATATATATAACGTTACGTAGCAGATCAACTTAAAAATGAGAGGGTATTTACTTGTCGAAAGATTATATAATAGTATGCATTGAATAATGGAAAGGGGAATAACACTAGCGGGAAAACAGGGATTTGCACATCATCAGATAGTGCATTTCATTTGATATATAACACAATTTTGCAAAACGAGGTATACTCACAAAATTCTGTTATGGATCAGATTTGATTGCACGAGAACAATATCAATAACTATAGCATACAATATTGATATATGCATCTGGAAATAACACAAGTGCATGTCGGGTCATTCAAGACTGTGAGACTAATGGCGTTCTCATCAAACTCTGCATGCAGCCACCAGTCAAACTGGGTAGTGAATCTTAAAATCTTTGCAGGAAAGAGTGATTTATTGGCATGACAATAATTTGTGCCACGATTCACAAAAAACAAAATAGATTTTATAGCAATTCTGCATTTAGCCGAAAGACGGAAAAAGGGAGTCTATTTCCATTATTATGCGTATTTGCAATAATGATCACACAATCTACAAAGTTTCATGGTAATCATTTAAAAACAGAGAGACTAGTTACGTTCCAAAACTCTCATTCATTGCATTCAGCATTAAGTCAAAATGAGATAATTTTAATTATATTAAGTGATTTAGAATATACGAATTTCCATATTATGATAATAATATTTATTTTGTTCCAGGACAATCCCTCAAAGACTTCCGTTCACAAAATAAAGTGATTATCACTAGGGATATCATATATGATGTCACTATGATGGGTATAAAAAATGTAGAAAGATTACTCGTCTTGCACATATTACTGAGCGTTTCTAAGGGCTTCATGCACAATATTACGTCTGTCAGTTTAACCAGTATATCAAAATAATTTGCTATGATTCTGCGGTGTTGCATCCATATAGACTCCAACACACATAGGGCCTGACAATGTCACCGATTGTAATACGATTTTTACTTTGCTTCTCCGCCTATATAATGCGCGAAATACAAGGATCTTTGGCCAATATCAGCATGGTATGTCCTTTTAATGATATGATGTTCGAAACGTTGTTTCTGAAAAATTATACATATTTCCACATCGACAAAGGCAGAAATATTGTAATAACTAAAATGTGTTTAATATATAATGAATGTTTGTGGAATTATTCTTTAATTATACATTTATGTTTGATTTGTTATTATACTTTTAAATTTCTGCACTTAAACCTATGTCTAGGCATTATCTTTAACGACCATGTTAAATGTGTTCTTCTTGTATTTTCAGTCAATATATTTTCGAACTGCAGATCCGATAAAACAAATGTAGTCCGGTTCTGCAGGTAGTTCCAAACACATGTAGATTAAATAACAAAAACAATGTACAAAATCGTAATATCATATAAATCATGGCTCGTGCCTTATTGGACATGAAATTATATATACATATATATAAGACAGTGGAATCAGAGAGCCCATAACACATGCATGAATCTACTCTAGCGAAGTTAGAAAATTATCTTGTCATAGATTTATCATGTGGTGCTTGTGTTGCTACAAATGTTCAGATTTTATTTTGAGAATAGTTTAAATATTTTCGTGCAAGCAGATCTTTAAGACGCTGAAAATCATTGGCATTATTACAGCACTCAACATAAATAAAATAACCTGCCTTTAAATGCATTGCTCCAGAAATATTATACATAATTTGTCACAGGACACTGCAAACTATGTGTTAGATATACTAATATTTCAGATAATTCCTGTTTGGTTGTTTTTAATGTTATATGTTTAGATAGAAATTGGCTGTCAAACTAGGGCACGCTGAAGAATTGTTTTCAGATATCCATATCATGCAAGAGGAAAGATTATTGTAAATATTTCATTTCCACTTACCATGGGAAGGGACCGATGTCACAGGCATAATGCTTCGTTCGGTTGTACAGCTAACTACAGTGAGATGGAAAGCAGATTAACATCTACTTGTGCTGAATATAAACAATTTTTAGTTTTATTGAAATAAGATCTTACACCTGTATCTGCCCAGAGGTATGCAAACTTTTTATTAATTCTGTAAACATAACATGGTAATTGCATATGTTCATGACATGTTGGTTCAATGAGAGAGTACTGTCAAGAGTAACACCTAGGTTTCGTACTGACTGTGTGAATTTAATGTTGGTGTTGCTGATATTTGTTGTCTGAGGTAAAGGATACGAATGAGAAAGTCTTTGTGTTGTAATCCGAATGGCTTCAGTTTTATCATCATTCATCTGCAGCTTGTGACATGTCATCCATGATTTCACATCAGAAATGCACCTCTCTACACCTTGGATGGTAGCTTCAACTTCAGTTGGATGGCTAGATTTGTATATTTGGGTGTCATCAGCATACAATTGGTGAGACACTGGATGATGATCTATGACACTTGAGAGTGGCTGAGTGTATAGAATGAACAGAACAGGTCCAAGAAGAGACCCCTGTGGAACACCACAGCATAGATCGACTGGGCTGGAGTGCTTTCCATTTGCGGACACAATTTGTGTCCTGTTGACCAAGTAGGACTTGAACCATAGTAAGGCCCGTATCATGAATGCCAAATACATGCTGGAGACGGTGAAGTAATATATCATGGTCTATAGTGTCAAATGCTGCAGACAAGTCAAGGAGAGTGAGGACTGTAATATTTCAGCTATCCAAAGCAGAGAGAAGGTTATTGACTACTTTCAGAAGAGTAGTTTCAGTGCTGTGGCGATGGCGATATGCAGACTGTACATTGTTAAAAAGACTGTTTGAATTCAGATGAGATACAAGTTGGGATAGAACAACTTTTTCTAAGATTTTTGACATGAATGGGAGATTAGAAACTGGGCGGTAGTTCTTTAAATCATTATGGTCGAGTGTTGGTTTCTTCAGCAGGTAGGCTTTACAATGGCAGTTTTGTAAAATGATGGGAATTCTCCAGATGAGAGAGAGGTATTAATAACATCAGTTAGTGAAGGCAATATTGGATCTAAGTACTCAAGCAGCAGTGACGTCGGAATCGGATCAAGTTCACATGACTTTGGTGCACTCTTCATCACGATTGTACGTACTAAATCCATAGAGACAGGTTCAAATGCTGCTAACTGTTGCAGCTGAAATTCTGTGTCGCAACTGTATGGTGACGACGAGTCAATTGAAATCGTTTTGTCAAGTTTATCTCTGATGGTTTGTACTTTGTCACGGAAGAAATTTGCAAACAGGTCCGGTAGGTCGACTAGAGAGAAGGTAGTTGGAAGTGGTGTACATTTGTTCCTTGATATTAGCTTGTTAGTAATCTCAAATAGCTCTTTGCAGCTGGAACTTTCCGTGATGTTAGTACTGTAGTGGGCTGATTTCGCTGCATGGACTATGTGACATTCTTCTTAGCGGCCTCATAGATTTGCTTATGAATAGTGAGTCTGGTGGAAAGCCAAAGCCTCTCAGCTTTACTGCGGTCTCTTTTAGCAGTGCGAGGCTGGTCCCTAACACTGCTATACCACGGAGAACACTTTTGAATTGATACTCTACACTTGGTTGCTGGGATATGTTTGTCAAGCAATGAACGCACGCAGCTATCGAGTTGTTCTGCTGTAGGAGGTAAGGTAGTTGTTAGGTTTGCTTGGATGTCATGCATTAGTTGGGTTCTGTTTATCATACGGAGGTTTCTCTTAGTAACGAATAAAGTGGGGGGTTAGGTGATCGGATGAAAGTTCGTGGGACACCAGGGAGGACTGTAGAATATTATCATCAGGTCTGTAAAGAATCCAGTCTAAAATGTGACTATGTTTCTGGGTGGGTAGGCTAACTGACTGTTTGAGTTGGATAACGTGAATGGAATCTAGGAGTTCTGATGTGCATGGGTTTCCAGGACAGTCAAAGTGAAAGTTGAAATCTCCAAGAATAATCAAAGTGAAAGTTGAAATCTCCAAGAATAATCATGTTGCTACCTATCGAATTTCCATACTCCAGGAGATTCGGAAACTGCTCCCAAAAGAGATTTTTCTGTCAGCTTGTTTTGTCTACTAGAAGGAGGGCGGTAGAGGTAGAAAATATATATGAGTGTATTTGCGTTCAATACGAAGTGCTTGATAAATTTTATCAACCCCAAAATGTCAAGAATAATTAAACCCCATGTAGTGAAGAGATTGATGGTCAAAACGCAAGGTGGAGTCTTTCAAGAGGAGCCTCTTCATAACGGACGTGTTTTTGAAACGTATTATTCCTGTATAACGTCACTGCATAGTATCAGTCGCTAATGACAACTACTGTAATTAGTGTGGATAAAGTCAGACATGAATAAGGAAAATGAAACCCGTTTGTTTGTTTAATTATCGGTGGCATTTTCAACATATATGTTCTCATTGTATTTTGTTGTCATTTTGAAATCTATATGCTTAAATATTATCAAAACAGCACTTAACGAGGATAGAGTCAGACCTGGCTTAAATGACAAAGTCTGGTAAAATACATAATTCCATCATATATGTCGTAGTCGACTGTTCATTTATTTGTACAGTAGATAGGATGAGAAATGGACTAATGTTTTCGATTTACGATGTCACAATATCATTTGCAACACCTGAAAAACGATTCGGATCTCTTACCAATTCATGTATTGATAAATAGTTTTGAGATGTTTTTCACCCATGTTTTCTGACTCCCCTTTTCCGCTTATCTCTTTGTTAGTTCAATTTGTTAATGCAATGTTCAATTAATGCTATTAGTAATCAGTTTCAGATACAATTTCAGGCGCTGTTTGGTAACATTTATAAGATAAATGGATTTATCAGATCTTATTAGACAAACAAAACTAGGAAAAGGAGGTGTAAAAACAGATATAACAAAATATGTCTAGCAAGTAAATAGAGGAGAGTAAAGATAATAGTAGAGAACATCCACATGCAGAGAATACTTCCCTTACTCCAGAATTGGAAATTAATTAGAAGGATATTTTATTCTTGCAGAAACTTCCAAATAAACAGTTTAACATGAAATTAGACCTTGAAAATATGAAGACAGATTAAGAAGCTAAAGACGTAATGAAGGAAAGATAACAAAAATGCTGTATTGCAATGACAGTTGAAACTTGTTCAGACTACACTAGCCCATGTAATTAAATATCTTACACATTTGGGGACAATTTAAGACAAAGAACTGGATACATATCCTGAAATTGACGTAAATATTACCATGTTTGGTCAATGGCTGAAACAGCTGTTTAATAAAAAGGTTAAGACCATAGCTATAAGTTTTATAGCAATTGCAATGAATACAACAACAACTGTTCTGGCCAAAACAATTTGATGGGAAGTGTTGTTTGTCATACACATATTGTCCTATCATCCCCTACTCCACCCATTTCCGCTTCTAGTCCTAATCTCCCAATTACTCCTTCTCCAGATAAACATTTATCGACGTGAACAAGAAAGGCTTGAAAAATATGTCCAATTATGTGCCTAATTTAGGCAATAATGTAGCATAAGTATTATTTAGAATAACTGTAATAGTCTGTGCTAGCTTGGCTATTCATGGATGCTAGACGAATGATTTTGTTCCTCTGGTATTAGTGGATTGTTATTTGCATTTTTGGTCCAAGGTATATACTCAGCATGAGAGTCCTTCTTCGTTAACGGTGAGGTCTCCCCAATTTAGAACATTGTATTCGAGGTCATTATTTTTTGAAGGAGCGTACACGAGCTCCCACAACCACGAGTGTCATACTGTGTTTATTAACTTTAAATAATCTAATATAGTCTGTTCTTGCTTGCTATCTTTATGCTGTCATCCTCTTTCTTAAATATTATTTTCGGGTTTATGAAAAAGACAACATGTATGCATTGACATATGTGAACTATTCTCATTGATATGCGTGAAGAGATTCCATAAAGATGATGCAAACTGCATTTGAAGGAATAAAAGATGAATACGAACATGAACGTATTACTAATATCCAGTTGAATTAAATACAGAATTATAAATACGTACTTGGGCATGTGAATATTCGTTCTTTCCAGGTATAGCAAACGTATTTGTGGAGACATCTTAACATTTTCAACTTTAAAGCGTTTATAAAATGTTCAATCACAAAGGATTACCACATATCAGCTAATTTTTAATGTTCTCGTAGTCACATATTTTAATATTTTACAGAACGTAAGTGGACTAGTGATTTTTAATGTTTGGGTTTTAAACGGCAACGTGTCGGGCTTACCAATCACAAATTTTACACAACATATTTTATGTTTACTTCTAATGTCGAGAAAGTTATATACTTGATATAAATCATGAACGGATAACTAGCCAACAGCGGCACATCACTGCTACTGAATCGTAAATACAGTTGAGAGCAAAATAACCAAACTGTCTGAATATTAATGTCAGTGCAATATCAGTTATTCGTTGATAAACCAAAGAGTGTATGGTATCGTGGACGGTAACTTGGTATGTCGGCAAACAGAACCCAAGAGATCAACATCGAGATTTAAGCGATTGAAATAATGACATTTAATAGAACAGTAAGCGAAAGCTAACACCATACTGCGTTTGAAAAGATGGTTGGAAGAGAATAGATCCAAAATGTCCCGATAGCTAAATTATTGAAACTATCTACGTATGGCTGTGATTAAGCACTTTGTGTAACAACGTATGAGTTGGTTTCCATCAGTCGGATATTAAGATTCCAATATATGAAGGAATGAATATGTAAATAAATAACATGCAGAAAAAGGTTTGGTATTTTTTAAATGAATTCAGCTACTGAAACGCTCCTAAAATTAATCCTTATTTTCGATACTTACCTCAAAGGTCATAATGAGTTGGATATCCCAAAATTGTTTTGGGACTTGTGAGACTTCTGAATCTTTATTTACCATACCCTAGACAAGAATTAATAGAATAAATGGCGCAGGGCGCTGGGTGTAGTACTTATGCCCTGAGAGGTTTGGGGGGATTGTAATTTCTTCCTTGTGAGTCTTACGCGAAACAGTGGTATGTAAAGTTTGCGTATCTAATGTAATGGGGTGAAATTGAGTCAAGGATATGTGTTTCTGTGTGCAAAATGTGAAACAGTTAGGTTTCCTAGTAGCCGTGCTCGAAAAGGTAATTGTGTTATGACCGCCCCCTCCCCCCACGACAGGGTGATAACTATTAATGTTTGTGAAATCCAATCAATGTGCGTTCTTCTAGAAAGGATGATTCTGATGAAGTAATAGTGAATGAACTACTTTGCTTTGCTTTGTTCAAAACAAGATCAGTGTATTACCATATGATGCTATAGATAAACTATGTGTTGACACATACACTGACAGTGATATTGAAGGAGCAAAGGAGAGACTATTTTCTATACTGCTTCTTTATCAGCGGACAGCAAAGATTCTGATGATACTGATGCAAGATCTCCGTCTGAAGATATTGGCCAAATTTGGGCAGTGATAGTTGCAAGGGTTGAGAGGCAGGATTTAGAACTGGACAGCATCCTTATTGTTGCCAAGGAACAATATCGCAGAATCAACAAGGTTGATAATTTAGGGACTGATTTAATTTTGACAGAGGTAGTCACGAAACTTCGTCCGCGAGTATCCAATCAAATTAGTGGGCCTATAGTTCCAGGAACGGGGCTCGTAAAAATCGGCAATCCACAAATGACTCCATTCGAAGAACAACGCATGGCAGACCGGAAGAGAACGGTACATTATTGATTGGACGTACTGTTCTAGGCTACGTGTTGTGCAGCCTATACAAAATCAATCTTTGTGACGAGACCTGCACCGGAAACTGTAGAGAAAGATATAGCAGCTCATGTTGAAATACTGACTGATTTGAGACCCATTTGAGCTGAGAAGCTCGAAGCTAAATTTGACTCTTATGCTTTGTTCAAAGTTACATGTGGATCAATTTCTGTTTTTTCTTTGCTTAGTCTTAATATTCGCAAATGAGAAAATCCAGGGCTCGTTTAAGTGTGCCTTCAGATGATGTAAGATGGTTGAAACTAGATATAGCGATGTCTTATATGTACGGAGTTGAGGAGTAAACATAGTAAATCGTTTTGAAAGATGTTTGTCAGGAGTCGAAAAAGCGCTCTCCTCTGGCAAGTTCAATGGGTAACGCGACAGGCAAGCAAGATTTTGATGTAATGTGGCAAAGTCATTAGTGTGAAATACTTAATTCAGTTAAAGGTGATATGCACAAAAATAGTGATTTGGTTGACTTAAATAAACATACTGCATATAGAGATATTGAGTTTGTACATCTGCGGGAGATTAGTAATAAAATTGCTAAGTTAAAACTGATCGTTCATTTGGTGCTGATTCTCTTTAAGCGGAGCACCTTAAATATTCTTTCCAATGTTGCCTGTGCTACTTATGGCTTGTTTCAATAGTATATTTGTGCATCGGTTTGTTCAGTTTGACCTCACTAGAGTAACTGTAATACCAAAAATCAAGTCGAAGTCCGGAGATATATCTGACAAAACAATGTATGACCTAATGCCACGGTCACTCTGATATCCAAAGTTTAAGACCTAATTTTACTCCGAAGATGCGAAATACAGGTTCAAGACAATCAGTTGGCTTTAGACAATATCTCTCCAATGTGTTAAGTTGCTTTCACGGAAGTCATTAAGTATCATCTTGATCACCGTAGTCCACTTCATGTATGTTTCTTAGATGCTTAGAAGGCTTTTGACCGAATAAATCGCTTGACCCTATTCAGAATGCTAAACGATGAAAACGTTCCATTTCATGTTGTTAGTTTGCTTTTTAATTTGGTACGACAAACAATTTTGTTCAAATTGGGGTCAGATAACTACTATGTCTTTCCCTGTGAGAAATGGTCTGCGGCAAGGCGGTATTCTGTCCTCGTTTTTGTTTAATGTATATTTTGATTACCTTAATCGTGATTTGTTTGGCAAGGTCTTCTGTTGTATGCAATATAAGCGGTTTGTTTATGAATAACTTTAGTTTTGTTGAAATGTTTATACTTAGCCCAGATATCGTTGGTTTACGAAAGCTATTTAGAATATATGCAGTTGGCAGTAAAAAAAAAATGAGATTGAGAGCAACACAAAAAGACCGTATGTATGTGTTTTAGACCTCAAAATCTGAAAATGGTGCTCATGCCTGAAGTTAGGCTTTGCGGAGATAAGCTGCTTTTGTCAGTGGGTATTTGTACCTAGGACATGTCATTCGTTCTAATTTGTTACATGATACAGGCATACAATGAAAACATCGTTCTTTTTGTATTTGGGTGAAAATGCTTTTAAGGTCATTTCTGAAACATGTTCTACAGATGTAAACGTTTTGCTTTTCAAATCATACTGTATGAATTTGCCTTTTGCTTCTCTATGGACAACTTTTTCACGTTCTATATTGACGAGGTTAAACGTATGTTGCAACAATCCGGTAAGATTTTTAATGAATTATGATAGGAGCCAAACTGCATCGGGAATATTTGAAAGCAACAATATCAATAATCTTAGCGTTTTACTAAGAAAGAGAAAGGTCTGGATTAGAAGTACAATAACTTGTAGAAATAGCAAAATCTTGACGGATGTGTTTCACTTTGCTTGCTGTTGTAATTCTACAATAATTGCTCATTGGAGCAAATTGTTATATTAATATGGTTTTTTTGTGATTTTTGTGGAATATCTTGTGTGAAATACTAGTTTTATTATCTATGGACTGAAGTCGGAAAAATCATCATTATTATTATTATCATTATTATTATTATTATTATTATTATTATTATTATTATTATTATTATTATTATTATTATTATTAAAATAGTGCAACATCACCTTCAACAAAACTGCAACTATTAACAAATATGAGGAAAATTGTTGATGAAGTATATGAATATCAGTCTATACACCATTCTGAAGCAAACATAATGTACCACTGAAACAAGAAAAGATATAGCTGGTTTAACGGACAACTTCATAGCATGATACGCTCTGACAAATAATTTACATTTATTAATGGAAGCAAGAAGCTATACCATTTTTAAGTGTTAAAAAGTGGAGATACATACTGGTTTTAGTGAATTCTATTCCAGCCGGGAAACCATAGCCGCGCTTGTACGAAAATCCATAAACAAGTGCACCAAACTTGACAGCGGTATCAGCATGTGTTAAAATATGAAATGTTCCTGGTATTCTTGTAATAGCGACGATGTAATGATTACCGTTAAAGTGCGTATGAAACAATACATCTGCATTGAAACGTCCGTTTAACCAAAGCCCTGAGAATAGATTGCTTCTGATAATAACTGAGACATAATGGTTGAACACGGCTTTTGTTTGTAGTAGAAGCATGTATTCCGAGGAAAACTGATTTATTCCTGGTATGATGATCATTAGGGGATCACCCTCCGATACATCATGGTCATTTGAAAAGGCATACTGGACCACACTAACTGGCTTACTACTGTTGATTACTACCGGTTCGTTCCCGAGTACTCGTTCGATGAAACCCGTTGCTGCTAGATGACTGGTTGAAAAGTTAGTTTCAGTTCCAACAGAAATATTAGTGTTAGGGTAAAACGAGTATATTCTAATTATTGAATCTTTACGAGGATAAAGCGGAGGAACTATATACTCCGTGTCCCAGTGTTCCACAGGCACGAGCTGAGATGCCATCTTATCTATTTCGTTAGTACCATCGGGTATTGATGTAATCCCACCCGAGAACACAGCAATCGGCTTACTACCCGTGACAATAGTCCCTGATAAATCTTCCGTGTGCTCTAAAGCAAATGTTTCAAGTCTGCTAAGATTTAGATGTATAGAATCACCATTCCTGTAATGGATGTGTTTATATGTTATAATGCCAGCAGTGTTCAGTTTGATCGATACCAATGTACCATTTTCAAGGCCTGCGATGCAAAGCTGACTTACTGACTTCCACCCGCCAGATTTACTTGTAGTATAGGATGCGACAACGTAGACTGTTGATAATGAATCTGCTGGCAATACTAAAAATGCTTCTGACAGATAATCCAGATTATCACGGAGACCATAGAGGGATATAGCAGAGGAGGCCCTCACAAGAACACATTTATTGCTTATGCCTGTGTCTTTGATCTCGAAGATGCTGTCGAGAACTATAGGTGTTGTGCCGTTGCTAGTGGCGGTTTTTATTTTGATGAAATCTTGGAGGGGAGAGTCTATATCTATCGAGACGTTCTTGCTTGATGAAGCAAACAGCTTTAAAACTGTGCGATCTGAGCTCGTCCACAGACTTGAAAACGCTATAATAAATTCGGATCCTTTGTTGCCTGCAATAAATGAAAAGCATTATATAAATATATATATATATATGTATGTAATAATAACTAATAACAACACTAACTATGTATGTAGCAACCAATAGCCTTAGCATATATATATATATATATATATATATATATATATTAAAAATAACATGGCATTTAAAGTGTTGGTATGAAGCAAATTGATATACCAAAACTGTTGGTATACAAATTGTGATCCGCCCATGGCGCAATAATATGAATATATAAACATTCTTTCAACTGCAGGCATATAGATCAATGATGAATTTCTACTCAAGCATTAATCATAAATAACATATGAAAATAAAGGTAAAAAGTATTAATAGTCCCTGTTTTCTAAATAAAATTAAAATGGTAGACAATTTCATCGGAATCCTTTCATTTTTCCATTCCCCTCTCCTGTCTCGTGCATTAGGGCCAAAATAAGCAAATATCTGGAGTGAGAGAGAAAAAATATTTAAACTGAACTTGTACCAAGTAACCTAAAGTAATCTGGTTCGTCCTAATGGCATGTTTACGCTTTTCTTGGGATCTATCTACAGTGTTCATAATATCAATGATAGCCAGTCGACACTAGGCCTGTATGTGTTAAATTTGTCGGTTACGAGGCATACATACTGTAGCGTATTAAATGTTTTGTTGTTGTTGTTTCATAAACCTAGTATGATGTTCTAAAAATCGATTATTAATTATTTAATATAAAATTGTCCAAATGGTCGCCACCGCCCCTCTCTCTTTCTCTCTGGATTATCGTAGCTAGATACGGTCGAAAATCCATGAAAATTCGAGCATTGTGGATTTTCGTTTGTGTCATACGACGATGTCTCTGGATCTATGAATGTTGGTACAGTTTAGTCCAACCGTTCAAAGGAGAGAGAGAGAGAGAGAGAGAGAGAGAGAGAGAGAGAGAGAGAGAGAGAGAGAGAGAGAGAGAGAGAGAGAGAGAGAGAGAGAGAGAGAATTTTATAGTCTTTAGAAATGTTAATTAAAGCAGAATAATGACTTAGGCGAACTGGCAATATATTAAAATATTTTAATTACCTCATGTTGGTTCGTCATTTCGCTTAGTTTCTATTCCACGCTAGTTTCCATACAGTTCAGGTTTAGTGTACAAGAAGCTAACCGTGTTTGTAGTGCACTACTTTCTTCATAAAAAACATTTTTTCATGTTTAAATCATGAGTGTGTCTTATATTGATTTAATAAATGTGAATAAAAATAGAAATTCAAAAAGAAAACAATCACTTATCAATTTGTATATGTGATTGTGAACAACAAGACAAATCGTAGAACTACATTTTGTAGCTGACAAACTCGCAGGGATGTGAGGAGTTCATTCACTCGGTCAATACACAGTTGTCCGGATCATATCGTAACTCCATTCAAAGTGCAAATATGTGTATTTGTATGTGGTATAAATAAAATATATGTATAGTATGTACGCTGTATCAATGACATACCACTCGCTGTATAAATTATTCATTAAAAGCAAACTCGACAAGCCTCGTTTCCTTTTAATGAAAGATTTATACATTTCGCGGTATATCATTGATACAGCGTACATACTATATATATTTTGAACTAAAACCTTGGCAATTTATTAACATTGATGTCATTGCAATCTATAAGGTAACTACAGAAGCATACCATTGTTTTATAACACAAAAGGCTTATTTCAACAGTCTACGTGGGTCGAAGATTTCAACCCAATCAGAAAAGAACGCAAAAATCTTTATATTACTAAACGTATGAGAGCTGAATATAACATTATACACTTTGTAAAATTAAACTAATCGATAGGCTTGAAATATCGTGTCAAGAATTTGATAAGTCGTAGCGATGTAAATAAAAGCTTGTTTTTCATTTTTAAGGCTACGCTTGAGCAAATATATCCAAACGTATCACTTAGAGGAACATGTATTCAGGACACCTTCTAAATCAATCCCTGTGGAAAATTGTTGTTACATTTTAATAAGACTTGTTTCAATTGACTAATGTATAACACGCGCACTGTTGCATTATAGCAAAATAAACTGTTTGAACTGGTGTGACATCAAAACAATTTGTATGAAACAATCACTATATGAACTAATAAATATGTCAAGAATATTAATACTTTGTCAAGCAAAAGATAATGTTTCAACACTATGGACAAGTTTTATTGTGAAGGAGTACACGACTAAAAAAATATTAGCTACTCCAATGGAACGTTACAATTAAAAAATTCTAATTTTAATCCTGTTACTGAATAAATACGGCTGATATGTACTTCTTGCTTCAAGAGGAGCACAGAACAACATATTTGCTTCTTCTATTTTCGTAACTTTACTACAACTGAGTCGAAACTATTTGCCACAATAAAAATAACCATTTTCTTCTATTGTAAATTTAAACTGTCCACTTACTTGAGAGCGTCTTTTTGCACGAACTGTCATGTGTCCAGTCGTCTGCAAAGACATCATTTGAAAGTAAAAGCTGAAATAAAAATATGCAATTAATGCCAACAGTTTCGCTTTTTGCATCACTCGCTCCATATATATATGATTTTCCCCATTGCCGTACCAATGTTAAAGTTAGTAAAATGAACATAATTGAAAGAACAGGTTAAGTAAATAATGTTTAGTGTTTCAAAAGGCATAAAAACAACCCTAGATCTTGTCATGAGTACGTTAAATTAAATAACAAGATACGTTGATGTATACCAAGAGCTATCGTCGTAACACTTTTCCGATAACATTGCAGGCTTACACTAAAATATCGGGATATGAATAGAGACTGGAAGTCAGTAGACATGCACAGCATATTGTGTGCGTAAGACATAGGGTGGAGCGTAGATGTTTTCGAGATATCCGTTCGTCCGTATAACTTTAGTAAGTTTTGGGTTTCAGATCATTATACAGTCTTCACACTTTGTAGATGGTTTTCATTAGGAGTAAAGCAAATTTTGAAGAATTTGATAATTGCAATTTATGTGTATATTTGGTACGACCATTAACATCAGATGTGTCTACAACCACTACATTCAAATGAAAACATATGGAATTGGAATTAATAAAGTTTCAGCATCGGAAAGAAATTGTGGAAATGCCAATTCGGAAGCGGAAAATGAGAGGCAAATGCAAATAGAGAAATAAGAATGCAGAAAGATGAAAGGAAGCGGCAAATATAAAATGAACAAAGTGAAATACAATTGTTGAGATATGAATGGAAGAGGCAAAGAAAAAGAGAAAATAAGCAAATTCAGATGCAGAGAGAATAGAGTGAAATAGAAAATGAAAGGGATATGCAATATACATTAAAAAGTTAAGAGCAGAGCACACTCGTCTTCCTTTAAAGGTCATTATGTTACGAGACGTATTAGGTTAATAACCACAATTAAAGAAAAAAAGTAGATAAATAATTTCATCACGTTAGATCATTGCTGAAAATTTTAAATGGCAATGAGAGCATTAGACTTCATTATAGCAAGCGTACATACTGACAACGCTCGTGAAGGCTACACTTCACTGTCGGAACAACAAAGTGCTGATTATGATGTGCTGCGCTAAAGGAATGTACCTTGAAGGGTTATGATTTTGAATGTTAGGCATATCGACTGAGGTTTAGGAATTGTAGGAAAGAAACTAGACAGACCTATGTCGAAATGCAGGAAAAAAGGACAAATATTTCATACGTAGGAATTTTCAACACGGTTATGATGTATTCAGACAGGTCATACTAGACGAAGAGTCCACGAATTGTATTTTTGGTGATGTCAAGACCTACTCTGATGGGCAAAAAAGTGGAAATGTTGGAAAATACTGCTTGCAGAACTGATGATTATTCTTTGAGTATGGAGTTTCATTTTCAATAAATCTTCCTTTACGCAGCTTGTTAATAAACATAACCTCTGTCACATACGAGTACTCCATAATCTCAATCTGGAACAGATTTTAGAAGTCAAACTTCTTAAAAGATTGATCATAAATCCTCATTTCTTCCTAACTGACTTCTTTTAAAAAGAGGGGCACGACATATTTCTGATTGCTGCAAGTTAAAAAAATAAGCAAGAAAAGTAAGAAAGAGCTATTGCGATCAGTCTTGAATTGAACGCAATACATTGGTGGGGTCAAATAATCTCCAGTCTGATTCTATTATAGCGAGTTATAAAACATTCATGTCGAAAGATTCTAAATCGCTTATTGGTTATGCTGCCAAGCCCATCCTTATTCAAATGGTAAAGGAAATATGAGCTCCTCAGAGTTGTTATGGCTGTTTGGTCTTAAATAAAGTAACAGAAAAGAACGAAAACCAACAAGTTTTGTAAAATTCAATAATAATTTATTTTCCTACAATACAAAGTGAAAATGTAAACAAGTAACCTACGGTATTGCAAATAAATGCCAAAAGAACCTTGAATTACTATCACAAGTCCTAATGACTAAAGTGTGAATAGACTTAAATGGTATTCCAAACTAAATCCAACGCTGAAACTATTGATGTGTATGTGATGGCCTGATAGTAATGGTATGCTAACCATCTTTTGTTGAATCACAATAATAGTGTCTAAGAATATGTCGTTCTTTGAATTTCAATATAAATCCAAGTCTTTATTTCCAAGAATTTGTTTTGAGCAATTTGTATTTCCAGAGATGGCGAACTTGAATGATATAATTTGAAAAAATAATTCCAGCCAAAATTAAAAACTGCACACAACAATAACTCTATTCATTCTGCTCTGATCTTCCACCATGAATAAATAATTTCTAGATAAACAAGATTATATGGTCCTTCTATTTGACCTCAGATCATAATTAGCACTTTCTAGAAAACCTATTAAATAATAGATCATATCATTCTGAAAGATTCCAAATGTTTGCAAGATAAAATCGTAGCTATAATTAGAAGGTATGGTACATAATTATAATATAAAAAGTAGTAAATAACAGGTAAACCTGGCATTTCAGCAGGAATATCCAATGTTCTGGACTCAAACTGACATAAATATGTTGTTTACAACCCAAAATCAATGATCCAGCTCAGGTAGAAAATGAACATGATTTTGGACAAGATCAAGTCCAAAATACAATTATCCTTAGCATATAATGAAACACCCTAACATAGTAAATTAAATATACATAACACAATTTCTTGTTTCCAGGTACTTTGCCTTTGTCTGAGAAGTCTTCTTCTATTTGAAGTATTGTTATTCAGGGAGAAATGTGCGGCTATTTAATATTCCTCTCCATTGTGTCAATTTGGCATCCGACTTAGTCTCAGGACCCGTTACAGTCGTAGCATTGACGTCTTACCTATTGAGGGTATTCATTTATTACTAGGCATTTGCCCATCTGGAGATAAAGTCCTTGTTAATCCAGTTGTAACTGACAGGCCTTGGTTTTATAAAATAGGTTTATCCGACTGAGATTGAGACCATTATTTGTTTCCTGCCTCTGCAGTTACCAGATATATGGTAAATCGATCACTTGAGAATGATGTTGATTAGAAAATATTTCTTTCAACTGACTCATTTCTTGGTCAACCTATTCATGAGATTTCTTTCGCTAGTAGTATGAATCAATCAATATTTATTGACCACAGTAATTCTTTTCATACTTTCTATTATAATATAGGTAAAAAGAGCAATAACACGTTGTCGATCAGGAATAAGATCCTGAGATCTCTTGTTTGTTTCAGGGGGATATTAGTGAGACACAAATCCAAGACTTCTTATTTTGTGATAAATGGAGTCCTTATGAGAAAATGTAGGCCACTTGAGGTACCCGCTGGTGACGATTGATCAAATTGTCGTTGCGAAGCAATACGGACAGGATATTCTTTGCCTAGCCCATAACACTTTTTTGGTTGGTCATATTTGATTCAATAGCATTTATCATAAGAGCTTGAATCATATTTTTTGGCTGCAATTAAATTAATTTTTTCTAAGTATTGTAAAAACTGTCACATGTCAAATGGTAGGAAAACCCAATCAGAAGATACATAAGTTTCATCTGTAGCCTATTCCTACAGTTAATGAACCATTAGGCAAAATAACGGCATTCTGTGTTAGTCCCTTATCTAAGATCAAGTCAGGCAAACAATACCTGCTGAATATAATGTGTTTGTCCACAAAATGTTCAAAGGCAATTCCTCTGAGAAATATTAAATTAAAACCATAGTAAAAGCTGTGATGAAGTTTTCTTTATTGTTGTTGGTCTTCCCAAATCTGTCCAGTCTGATAAGATGTACAATTTTATGGCTGGAAATTTTCCAACAAGAATAAATGGTTAACTCCAGTAACTCTGTTTGTTTCTATGAAATCATTCTCCAGCTTATATGGAACTTCTTTTCTCAATCATTCATGCTTGAGAGGACTCATTTTTTAAGAATACTATTGTACGTGTTTAGAATATACAATCTCATCATCATGATTGATTTCATTTATTCCTGCAGGAGCATCAGGAGACAAGTGCTCATATTCACCTAATATCTATTTTAGTTCCCTCTCTTCCTGTGGTTGTAGATGCGAATGTTTCTGGTCAAGATTTTTTTTGAACAAACGTCACTATAGTCAGTATGCATTTTATCGTTTACTTCGTATATGTACCTTACAGGATGAATCGTCTCAAGCAGGAATATTTGAAACAAAATTCAATATTTGCTGAATAACGATTTAATAGAACCATGTAGAGAAACTCGATTTCACTATTTATTCTTAAACCAGACAATACATTTTTTATGTGTACTGACCCTAGGAAAATCAATAATGTCACCAAACATATTCATTAATAATGCCATGAGTAGATAACTTCACGACAAAATTGGAAATGCAAAATTTTTCACCACCAAGTTTGTCCTTTTAAAAGAATTGAGGAAAATTTCACTCACGGAAAAGGAAAAATAAATTTTGTCATTTCCAACTCTAAATCGACTTTGTCAATATAGACTGATGCAGTTTGGTACGAAAAGCCTCACCAAACATTACAACGCCTAATTACCATGATAATATCTGGTAGAGAAATTCGATGACGTCATCATATATTACGATGACTGGAAGTTTAATTTGAAAACCATTCGGACATTTTTTACGGACTTTGTGAACGAAATCTGATAATTACACTTGGTAAATGTGACTTTTGCCGTGCATGTGTAACATTTTTAGGACTTACTGTGGGGCGCTTTCTAATTGAACCTGATGAAGCTAAGATCGCAGATATTATGGACAATAGTTTGACAAATGTCTTTTGATAAATTAATTGCAATGCTTAAGAGTGCACCAGTTCTTTCAGAGCGAAATTTCAGTCAATAATTTAAAGTGTTTATTGATGCAAGTGAAATAGGGGTTGGTTGAGATGTGATTCAAGGAGACAAAAAATGTCTGGCTCATCTAAGCTAAACAAGTACCAGAGAAATTATTCCACAAGCGAGAGGCTATGTTTTGATTTTATATGAAGTGTAAATTACTTCGTCTCCTCTGGTTACTGTATTCAGCGATCAAAGCCCACTTACTTTCATTAACAAAATGAAAAATAAAATGGAACGATCGCGAAGGTAGAGTTTGATATGAACACATTAAGGGAAAATATAATCTTACAGCAGACGCACTTTCACAAGTATAGAAATAATAATCTGCTTTATATTGAAATATTCATCAGATATTCCTATGCAGATTGTATTATTATAGCATCAGCTATATATTGTTTAAATCTTTCTTTTTCTTTATGAGGAGATGTGCTGTGTATATTAAATTTATAATGTGTATTTGATCTTGTCTGTTATTATGAAGTGTAGTTTTTGCCTACCTGTTTAATCCTATGTAATATTTGCATGATATAACACATGATTATAACTGTTAAACGAAATGCTTACTAAAATGTAAGTTCAAGGCCTGATCTTGTTTACGAATTAGTGAAGTTTCGCAGTAAGATATCTTTAACTTTCCAGAACCTTATGTTGTGTCATGAGTCAGGTGACAGTTTGTATAAAAGGTGGTTTTAGTTAACAAGCTTTCATCCTATTTTGCATCATTTTTTCGGAATCTATGAACAGAGTTTTAGGTGTTTTCATATATAATTTGAGAGAAATCATCTATTTGAAGTATTCGTTGGAATTACAACGTATTTTGGACTTAAACACCACTTTGGGATTGTTGTCAATTCATTTAAATTACAGTGAATTACGTTACATCAACGTATCCAAGACTGTTGGGTACATTGAAGACTATTTATATATCAAGAGATTTAAAACTCTTGGTACATGAGAACAGTCACGATTATTGGAATAAATTCGGAACAATCTATTCATATGGACGTGCGATAGAACATTTAAATAAATAAATAAATATATATATATATATATATATATATATATATATATATATATATATATATATATATATATATATATATATATATATTGCATTGTTTGGTAGGTTTTTTTTATTTCATTATATACTGTCGGTAATGAAATATTTTATCTAGTGGCTGAGAATCATTATCTTAAGTTTAGACAAGGACATGGTATTTTGTTATAGCTAGACTACGTGATGATTTGTCATATGTTTTATTGTGATCTTGAGGAGGGACTTTCTAATTATATCTAAGATGTGTCTATTTGCTTCTAGAATAATGCGCTTTTGACCGTTATCCGGGAGTTTATTTTATGTCTTAGTTTGTCATATAAGTGATTTTTTTTTCTGAAAGGCTGTCATTCTTGCGCTAACATCTGGCAGAATCAGGTTATATAAGTGTTGTGCAGTATTGTAATTTTGGCAAAATTAATTCAAATTATTTCTTCTCAGGAAATACAAAAAAAGTGCTCCAATACCATTCTTGGAAACAGACAGTCTTGGATTTATAATTGAATTCAAACCTGGAATTTGATTACTGTGTTTTCAACAAACGGAAGTATTCTCAGATTTTATTATTGTGATCAAACAAAAGATTGTAGGCACAGCAGCATTATAAAGGTTATCACAGACACAACACCATTTTCAGCGTTGAACTTAATTTGGATTTCTGGTAACGATTATTCAGAACTTTAAATAATTAGGACTTGTGTCTGTAATTCTATGGTTATTTTGGGATTTAATTAACAATACATGAAGTTCATTTTTTTCATTTTCACTTTGTATTCTAGGGAAATAAATTATTTGTTGAAGTTTAGAATGTTTGTGATTTTCCCTTTTTTCAGTTACGTTATTTAAAGTGCACAGATTTGTAACTATATATATATATATATATATATATATATATATATATATATATATATATATATATATATATATATATATATATATATATATATATATATATACGCAATTAAACAAAATGAACATGACTGAATTCTTTAGTTCAATAAAACTTATCTAAAGATCCGTCTACTCAGGTACAGTTAATATTATGCTACTAAACATTTACTATTACATTAAGTGGATATCATAAAATGCTGCAAAATGTAACCAAGTGTTATCAGTTATCAACGTTCTATAGATTGCTCATTTAGGAAGGAACTTAATTTGGGAAGAGCAAAGGCACGTCTGAGGTGTCTTTGTTGGTTGCTTCTTTATATGCATATTGTGGCATGATATAATACAGCTCTTTTCAAAGGCATGCTAAGAAAACGTTTCATAGAAAGCATTATCTGTCCAAATGCAAACTATATTCAGAACGGATTGAAACAATGGTACAAGCAATTTATACAGGGATAAACATTATACGGAGGGATTGGTTTTGTGCTAAGAGCATACACTGGCAGCACTTTAAAAAATACTAAAGGATTAAATAAAAGGCCAACAGGTGTTCGAATGAAGCATCGAAAGCCAGCAATGACAGGATTAGGAAGGTGCATTGCTCGAGTACGACTTCTATAAATAACTACGTGAAACTATCTACAGAAATGTCCAAAGGAGGACAAAGCACAATCGTGCAGGAAAATGATCTGCGATAGGAGATGTAGCCTTTCACTTGGGGAAATAAGTGGATCATTTTGTTTGTACCATTTCGAGGTAGGTACGGCGGTGGGAATTTTGCTAACGTTATGGCATAAAGGACACATACAGCCTTTTGAGACACATTTAAACATTTAGCAGGACAGATCAAATTACTTTTTCACCTTGTTTTGATTTGTTCAACTCAATGTACATTTTGCTCTACACTTCAGTAAATAAAAATCTTTGATATCATGATTTTGTCACTCAAATCTATAATGTATATATCCAAGCCTGGTTTCATTGAAATAATGTCATTTACATTAATATTCGCTTTTTGTTTGGATTATTCGCTGGAATTAAAACGTGATGATTGGACTAGAATATTAGTCTGGGGATATTGCGAAATTGCGAAATTATTAAACGAGTTCTGGATAATGCCGTTGGTTCTGATAACCCAAGCTGTTAGCAGACCAGTACATTCCAGGATCTGGAATTAATTCGAAACATTCGATTCTTTTGGACGTGTGCAGAACTGATTTTGGATTGTTTGGGGTTTTATTTATAATACTGTAAGTTCCCCTTTAATATTAATTTTATAACTTTGATAATTAAATTATTTGCTGACAGTACAGACTTTGTGGTTTTGCTACTTTATTTTACTTGATTTATGACCATGGGATCGTAACATAATTCCGTCACTATTAACCTCCTTCAACCCATATTATGTTATGCTACACACGATAATACATTGCGCACGGCAAATACTTTTTAAGCATTTTTGAGCGCCACTTGATTAGTGTTCCATATGTAGGATGTATGCTCGGGTTTAGCTTTCGTTTTTCAATTACTGTATAAAAGCATGCAACTATGCACGGGACAATTGACTTTTCAAGTATGTCATGAGCTTTACTTCGTTGGTGTTCTATATCTATGTTGCGTGCACTGTCCTACATTTAATACTTAATTTCCTTCGCTGTGTACCCGCTGTTCATTGTTTACGTTAACGCAGTTTAATTAAGAGAGTATTGTGCACTACATGATCAATCTATTGTGTTCGTGGAAGTTTTGCCGTCATTATTTCTTACGTTCAATAATATTAAGGTTGCGACAGTAAAATATGAATAGCCTTTGCTTATTATGCTATATTGATTAATTGGCTTTGTTTTGCAAATTATTTCTATATTTGTTACGATGCTGAGTGTTATGAAACAAACACTCAAGAGGATTTGATGGACTGTGAAGGAACAAGGATGAATGATCAAATAAGGATGCATACGAACGAGTGAATTTTCTTGCTAAACTGCTCACTGGTGTTAATGCATATTGTCACACACATTAATGCTTCTTAGTTGTTACCTGGATCATATTTAAATATGAAACAGCCATGAAAAATTTAATATTTTAATATGCACATCTTAAATTTGTGTGGCAAGTTATGTATGTATTAATGTAAATAACTTAATATACAGTATGTAAATGTCATATTGTTATTATCAACGACATATGAAATATTGTATTCCTGAGCAAATATAAAATTGAAACAAATGAAACAAAAACAAAATATTCTTTTTATTTTAGTGTCTTTACTCCTTTTATTTAACTATGTTAAGTAATGTCTCTTCTCCCAAAGAGACAATGTTTTTCTGTTAGTTATGATTCAGGTCAGTAACGTGTGCGCCATTATTTCTCATTAACGTTTAATTATGTTGATTTTTAAATTGGTGTCATGACTCAGGTCTTTCTGTAGCTATTCTGATTAATACGTAAACAAATGCTACAGTTCACCATAGCTGTTCCAACCTCCTCTATGTCACTCTCTAAGACCTCTTTCTCAATGATTATCCTCTCCTCTACCAATTGCCAATATCACCTAACTTTAGGAAAATAATTAGCTTTTTCAGTTGCTAATTATAGGACTTTTGAGGTATTAGATCAAAAATGGAATATCTGCATGAACAAATATTCAGCTTCCATACTCTTCCTGTGTCCGGCAACCCGTTTTTATAACTTAATGATTTTGCCCGCTCGTGCATAGTACTCTGTACAAAAACCAGTGATTTACTGTTAATGTGTTTCCTCCGTGGCTTGATGTTTATAAAATTTGTATCTTCGAAAAATGTATGCTTCTTGTTATTAATTCACTTGGGACAAACTTTCATTTGTTGCATCACTTCATTGTTAACTGATTTGCCAAATTGAGTATTTGTTTATTGTTGATATCTAAGTGATTATTAATCATTTGACTTACAGTAAAAAACAAGGAGCACGAAGAAAACAAGTAGCACTCCCAGAGTGCAAACTAATGGAGAGATGAAAGGGATACTTTAGACCATGATAAGACGGTGATAAAAACCACAGTATATAACATGTGGCGAGAAACAGGATTCTGCAAAAATTGCGGTGTATCATAAACGTTGACACGACATTAAAGATACTGAGTGTGTCGTCAATGAAATTTTAAGGAAGGTGAGTAACTATACACAACCTGAATGAATATGACCTTGTTATTCTCTCAGGATTTAGTTTATTGTCTCTATTCTGACGAGACAATGTTTATAGGAAACCCTCGCTCGTCAAACGCGCCTGAAACCCTTCATTTGTATAGTTTATAAAATAAAACGGTTCTCCATGTATTACTTGCGATATTAACAAAATGTCCTTGGTAAAGATGGGAAGGTATCCCTTTGCAAATATTGCATTGTCTTTTAACATCATAATCATTTCACAAATGATGAATATAGGTAATCCCTATTCTCAGTTAATAAATAGCCAAACAGATTCATATATTCTGTATGATCCGTCCTTCTGTTTCTTTTTCTTCATCGCTTCAATAGAAATATTGAATTGTGCAAGGTACTCCTAAATCAGTTTTGATATAATATTCAGCCCATCGTTTGATTTCATTTTGTGTGGAATGCTTCAACATTTTGATTTGAAGTCCTATTTGAAACGTTTCCACCACTCATGTCTTCTGTTCTAAGTCCGTTAGCAGTATGTTCTGGCGCAGTCACGAACTTCAATGTCCCACTTCTGCCCACCCTCAAAAAAGATCTTTATCCAGCATCAACAAGCCAGAAAATGATATGCTTAAATAGCATCTCCGGTGTTATCTTTATAGTGTTTCAAATGGTTTCAAATCATATCTTCATAGTGTCTTCACGAATGGTAATGATCCGTTTATGTCTAGCCTCGCCAACGATATGTTTATAGTGTTTCTGATAGAGTTTAATTATATATTTAAATAACCTATCCAATGACTATTAGCAGTGATATGAGTTTCATTGGTATGCTTAAATAACCTTCTAAATTCTATTGTTATGGTATTTCTATTTTATGTACATATCGGAAAAGTACTTGATTACTTGATTTGTTGACAATCATGAAACTAAGTCGATTGCTGGTGCACTGATTGCAAAATTCTGATAGAATTGTTTATTAACATCACCGTACCTATTACCCGTAATATACAACCGAATAGATCCAACATTTTGTATTTTGTGATATATAATTTGTTACAGCATAACATTATTAGTTAGATAGAAAATATACAATTTGTATTTCGAAATGGTGAAAATTATTAAATTGATATTGATATCATATTAATGGCAGTGGTGATAGTAGTAGTAGTAGTACTATTAGTATGATTTTGTTATCAAATTCAATTAAACGATGTTATTAGTATCATCGGTAAACACCTCAATTGGTATATGATTTCCAGGAGTGTTATTATCAGTACTGGTTCTAATACATCAAAGTAATTCTCTCATAATACTCAGTTTTTCTTATTCTCTATTGAGTGTATACAAAATTACTAAGTATGAATTAATATAATATAATGTAATAATAAGTTTAGAAATAAGTTTAATTGACATGTCCCTATGAACCTAACATGATATAATAGTGCCATGCAACAAAGAGTGGCGTTTGGAATTCTTTTCCTATATTTTATTACCATTCAATTTAATAGCTAGCTAGATAAAGCTTATCTAATTTTTCTCATAGCCACAGAGTTTGCTAAATTCTGCACAGTTTTGCAGGGTTCTACATAGTTTACACTCATTTTGATATGTTCAAATTTCTTTAGCGACATTCTGTATCGTTTGTTTTTCATCACTATCAAAAGTGAATCTGACCTGCATCAATAATCCCTTAAAAATTATGATTGATATTTTTCGGGGGTACTTTTATTATCAATATGAAGGCGTTAATTTTAGATGCTGTAATACACTCAGTACTATTAGAAAAAAGTTAATTGCTTGTATTATATATATATATATATATATATATATATATATATATATATATATATATATATATATATATATATATATATATATATATATATATATATGAATAAATTTAACCTTTCCAATGCAGCTTAATCAACATTACATCCATTTATCAGTTACGCACCAGACGCAAATTTTGCGCTAATAACTCAACAAGAGATCACAATTGTTATGATTATATAATCTTTATTATTATTATTATTAGTAATAGTAGTAGTAGTAGTAGTAGCAGTAGTAGTAGTAATATAGTTCTTGTCAATATCCCGACACACAATTATCTTAACCGATTGCCTCGAAAACCACCTGCATTAACTCTACCGAGGTTTAATTTCTTTACCAAATCCTGTATCAACTTTTGTGAATATATCATGCGCACAATTCCAATATATATCTATAGTTGATTATGCATAGTTCATTTGTATTGTGTTGTTGACGTTGTCCATAATAGAGGATAGAACCTTGGTGAGCTCCTGCCTTTTCTCATTTTTGTAAGTTATAAATAGGTTGGTTATTGGTATTTGAGTTCAAGGTCTAGATGTGTTTGATAACTTAGAATGTTCTGCACGCGAACTTCCGATCTACAACCTGGTCATTTCATTCTTGTTAGGCTTGTATATACGGCTGTAGTCAGCAAAAATATTTATTCCTCTTTCAAGTTCAGTCTGTAGAATTATTTCCTGTCTTATTCAGATATTATGAATCGGTCGTCTAAAACAAATTACTCATTGGAATTACAAAGAGCTCATTGTCATTTTGGACTGAATAGCTATTTTGGGATTATTATGAGTTCATTCAAGGATATTCGGGAATATATCATTGAGATGCATCCAAGTTGTTGGTGCATCAACCTATTCTGGGCTTTTGGTATATCAGCACATTCAATATTTGTATTCATTCGGAACACCTTAAGTTTGGACTTGTGATAGAACGTTTAGGATATTTTGAGAATTAATACCCAATACTGTAAGTTCCTTTTAAAATTTCACTTGTGACTTTAAACAATATATTTGTCTGTTGATTCTACTTAACCTGTTTGTTTCGCGTCTTTCTGTTACGTAAAGTAAGACCTTAACCTATTATTTGTTTTTATTACCAATTTACAAAAATATACAAAGTATTAGGTCGACTTTTCGTAATCAAAATTAACAACTTTTTATTATTAGCAACCTTGACAATAAATGATTTGCTATTTACATTGTTAGAACAACCAATATGGCTAACTGCGTCCTTGTCCAAGACACTAGTCATTGTATTATTTACTACTTCTTATAAAAGACTTGGTCGTAATTTTACAATCTTATTATTATTATTAACATTTAGATTGTGAAACAATTAGGCAGAACTTTACCATAGAAATTTGAAGGTATCCATTCAATTCGTTTTTAGTATTTATAACATAATGTCCTTTCGCATATGGAGTAGCATCCAATTCTACATCATTTGCACTATATGTTTATGTTCCAAATACTGCACAAGACATTTACATTTTAAAACTATATAATATAAATAACAAAGATTTTGTATATACACAAAGCAAAGTTAACAAAAGATCCATAACGAAAACATTGATGCAATTAAAAGTTTATGTAATGATAAAAATAATATTACGCTGTAACACTACATATATGAAGGCGTGGATATCGTCTTGCTGACTAGTTCTTAAATGTCAAATTCGAAAACGAATATATAATTCAAACTGGATATGACAATATTACATTACATAAACATGTTCCTAAAGAGAACATACAACATGTATTGTTCGAATAGTCTACTTGATAAAATTTAGGATGTATTTTCCACAATATCAACTCATCCTTTTTACAACGATATTTGTTTGGAGACATTTTAATAAGGATCAGAAAAATATTGACTAAATTTTGTTATAAGAATTAGAACAATATGCTTTATGTTTTTGTCATGTTGATTCAGGTTTTATTAAATTAAATGCTTTTGAATACATTTGTAATAAGTATATTGTAATATTATGACTAATTTGATATTTATTACTTGTTTCATAATGAGATAATAGCTTAATAATGCAACATTTATTATAATAATTTGATAAATTCGTTCTCTTGTAATTTTTCTATTTTTCATTAAATAATCGATAATATCTTTACCATGGATCGACCATATTGAGATGCGACGTTTTAGCAAATGTAATCAAAATCCCATAATTTTATACCTCGGTCTTGACAAAGTCAATCACCAAAACGTAATGTTTCTTCTAAAATCATCGTTGTTGTTGTTTTTAGAAGCATTTATGCTTCTACAGTTAATGCTTCCACAGTTTGTATTATAACTCATATAATAAAAATATATAATTTATTTCCTTAACTCGTGTTTGATTATTTTCCCAATATGTTCCATTATTTAGCTCTTTTTAAAAAAAAATATTTTTTATAACTATTAGTAAATATAGACTTCGATATATTTGAGTCTACGAAAAAAGGAAAGATTTGATTAAACAATGCTTGGTAAACCGGAATATTTAAAAGAACAAAAATTACGTAAGCAATGTTCTCGGCCTAATCATTTGACTTAAAAAAGAAAGAGGTTTACAAAAGAAACGACATCAATTAATTAAACTACTGGAATAAAATCAAATGCAGTGAATGGAAAGACTAACATTATCACAGCGATTACGACAACAACTATCGCAATCAACCAAGGTAGCATGACAAAACCCATATAAATTTGGATCAATGTTATGATAAAGCATTTTGTGTTAATACTTTGAATATCCTCTACTCTCAGAGATGCCTAATGTATATGCAGATGCAGATAAAATGAAAGAAAATTTAGAGACAGCTAAACAAAATACCCAGAATGGAGGCATTCTAACGGAAATAAGAGACCATTACAAGAGTATAGTGCACCAGTTTTTTAAAATATTAATAAACACATTGACTTACTGAAAGACAAAAAATATCATCATTGGATTAGAATTTGATTTGATATTTGCTCAGTTATATAAGACAGGTTGCTATTGAAATTATTCAAACTAACCCCTAAATCACGTCTGCAAGCATTATATTGACACCGACTCATCATCAGAATTACAATTAGATGCTGGTTTCGATAAAAAATGTGACTCTCCGAGAACTGTACATCCCGATCTTTAAACAACTTTTTAGATTCCATGTATTATTTCGGTCATAGGTTTCTCCAGTATTTTACTGTGACTGCTATTTATATTGGTAAAGACATTTTTTTCTCCAGTGCCTTGATGTATTACATTATTTTTTCAGAGCCATTATCAATCAATTATTTCTATTTTCCATTTATATATCTCCAGTTACTATTGTGTGAAAGCTTACAAATTATTGCAGTTTGTGTCAAAATGTTTTATATCTAATAGTATTGCTGGTTGGTTGGAATTAAAGATAGTTCATAAGCGAGACCTATATATTGATGTTACAAACTCATGTACATGTATAGTTTTATCTTATCAATGCCAGTGTCCTAAATCAAGATGTTTAATTGAATTTCCCTAAATCTGATATAGCACTAGATTCTGTATTTATGCTATATTTTATCATGGTCTGGGTAAAGTATATTCATCTCGTACATCCATTTGTTATATTACCTTGGATAAGTCACGTTCACCAATTTGATGAGTTAAAATGAATTGGTGAACAAGAGTAATATTTAACGCTTCATCGTTATTAATGTACAAATAAATGTATATGCGCTTTAAATTTTAATTCTTTTGGGAAATGTGGTGAACTTGAAAATATATTTTGAATAATATTAGTTAATGTTCATATGTGGATTGGAACGATTTTAGAGGTAAATATTTTAGATTAGTTTCTTGTCGCATATCACATATTACTTTTGATTATTTAGATGTTTACAAGCACCTATTACCTGTTATGACTTTCGTGACTAAACATTCCTTTGAACTGTTGCTTATTATTGTATAATCGCAGTTAGAAATGTATTATGTCATTTTTATAATATATGTCCCTATATGCAAGTTAATGCACGCTAATTACGATGGTAAATTTTTAAATATTACAATATTACTGACTAAAGGTTCGACGAAAGTTCTTACAAGGAACATTCTTGTGCTGCAGTGACTTACTTCATTATAATTTAATCACATATTAAGAAATTTACAATCATACCGAATGGATCAAACAAATTTAATCAGATTAGTCTACAAGTCCTTATGGAAAAACTCGTTTAAAAAGATACAAAGGACATTAGCATGTACAATTATATAGAAGGATGCAATTAGTATATTTTTACTTTCAACATCGTGGTTCATAAGAATACTTACAAGAAATGCAAATTGGAGTGAACTAACGTTCCATCGTTTTTTAATTTTTTAAATAATTTAATACGTTTGTTATCATTGGTATAGAATGGAACATAAGAGATGCTGATAACCATTTCTGAGAAAATGTTTCTTTCTATCACATGTACTCCTTATAGGTTATTCAAAGACTTTATCAGAGCTTCTTACTAAGCCTATAAGTGATTACGAAAATATCAACATCGTAGGATGATCTAAATGCTTCGACAAAAGTATATTATTTATTAACGATATTGCCCAGAATAACAGTTAACTATTTTCATGACATAAAGTAAATGAAATATATTATGTTGCGAACAGCATTTTGTAATACGTAGTATTCGTTATCTCTGAAATTATTCATGAACAAATTCAAACCTAATAAGACCATTGGACTGCAAATAATATATTATTAATCCTACATATTTTGAAAATGTACAAACATGTTCATAGCATCTTAGCGAAAAATGCTTAAATATTAGAAATTAAAACACGAACTAAAAGGACAATACAGCCAAATCTACCAAGCAAGTTTGATTGGACAAAACATCTTGCCTTAACATATACATTTACAAACGAATCAAATCTAACGTGGTCACAATATAAATTACTGCATATAAATCATTGTAACATGCAAAACGTCGAGTACCAAGTAACAGTAAACGTTCCTTTTCTATAGTTACAACAGAAACATTAAACAAACTCTTCTGGGACTGATATATTGCAACTGTTCTGGAATGATTTAAATTAGTATATTGGACGTAACACTAGCTTCTCTCTTCGTTTCTCACCTAATGGAATAATTAAACATTTGTTACATGGTGAACATGTAATTACTGTTGATAGCTAAATGACACATATACATTATGTGCCATGAAAGAAGCCTACATGTCGACTTTTTGTAGAAACTGTCTCAACAGATACATCAGTGAAAATATATGACAGAGAAAAAGCAAAAAATAAAAAACACAATAAATTCGTATGTTTCGAATTGAAGGGCACGGATATATTAATACAGTATAACACTAGTCCATTAAGACAGGTTCAATCGATATGGGTTTACTAGCAATACTTCTGTTTATCCTTTTCCTCCATTTACACCTCTATGTATTTATCTGACTCTCTCTGTCTCTGTCTCTACATCTCTGTGTGTCTGTCTGTATCTGTCTCTGTCTGCTTTTATCTCTTCTCTCCCTATATATATATATATATATATATATATATATATATATATATATATATATATATATATATATATATATATATATCTGTATATATATATTGCTAAAAATAACATCAATCACTACAGCTATTTATATTTGTGCAAAATGCTGCAACGGTTATACGAGGGTGGAGCAATAAGAAGACGACATGGAAATAAATTTCTCTCTTGTTGTCATAAACTTTCCAATATAATATTACAGAGGCGTGATCTGAAACGAAACACCACAGTGGTCTATGGAATTCATAAGTTTGGATGATATTAAATAAGAATATAATAAACACACTATTTGGTATTATAGGGTGAATTTTCCATGCATATTGTCTTTTCGGTGGATGCAACATGCGCTATGCATCGTTTTAATCATTGTTATCAATGAGCGAGCCAAGAAGATTCCGAGAACAACGGTTTGGCATTTAATGTACATCTCTCTGTATCTCAGTCGGGATTAATAGTGTAATTATAATTATATTCAATAAAATTATATTCTATAATAGAAATTTCATCATCATTATCTGTGATAAAGTTGTCGAGTGTTCTAATATAAATATCATAGCTGTATAAGATTCATACACATTTATCAATATTTCTTCATCTTCACAAATTATCGAATGAAACCTGAGATCCATGACCGTCGTTATTTATTGCCATTGGCGTTAGCCGAATGGGTTTAGTGGAGAAGAAATACATTTAACATTTAATTTCTTACTCATTATTATAGCTTTTGTCTGTTCCTGTAATCGAACAAACCATTAACTTTATTAGAACATATTTACATTATATTTAGTTCATTCATGCATAACAAATAATAAGAAACGATCGCGTCCAGTAGAGAGAGAGAGAGAGAGAGAGAGAGAGAGAGAGAGAGAGAGAGAGAGAGATATTCGTCTTCACCATAGAAAGTCACTAGTTTAGTTAGCAACAAGCTGGCAAAAGCAATCTATGAAATAGTTGCACAAATTGAACAAAAAGGGAAATAGAAGAGATGTTTGCATCTAAGTTTTTTCCGAGAACATATTAGCATATATGCAAAATCGAACGATATCAAAGTAATCCATAACATGGCATTGTATGATGATCAAACAGCCGTAATGCTTTTCTGTCGAACAAGAATTAATACATGGAAACAATAATTATATATATATAACATTGGATCTCGTGTTATTTTGAGTCACAAATTCATTTTGTATCAAGAAAGAACGATAGCATTTTAATTAAGAAAAGTGATATTCATAAAGTGGAGAAAAATATCCCACATGCGACTCGAAATGCACATGAAAGTGTGATTTCTAAACGTCAACATAAAGACTCACTCCATAACCTTCTTGAACCTGTAACCCAGAAAATCCTATTTACTATGTATCTTTTAGAATTATACAAATAAATACATTATTTAAAAGATGGAAATGTATACTTTAAAAAAATTCTTCATCTTAATCCACGTTTCCAATTTTGCAAGAAGTTGTGCCACACGTACAAATCGACTGCTACCCAACGTGTCGACTCGCCGCTAGAACGGGATGAGCAAGAAATTCCCTGGCGTATAGTCTGTTTCTAAATTTTTTAATACTTTTTCCCCATAAACAAGACGTTATAAACACATTACATCCTATTCATTGTTGTTTCTCTTCCACATAATAGCTTTGTTTTATAAAATGTTGAACTTTACAAATTTTTTTTTACAAGATCCGTTATTCTGTTTAATATCTCTTGCCATTTATTGGCATTGTTACGTCGAATTTTGTAAAACTAGCTATAAACCTTATCTAATTACTCAACTGAACTGCTGACAGAAACAGTCCCAAGTAATGTATTTCATTTCCATAGCCTGATTAATAAACTTTACATCTTTTCAAAGCTGTGCGCAGAATAGGCCGACATATCGCGAGTCATGAAAACACGGGGGTGGTATCCGGTGTGTCCAAAATTAATATTATTTTGAACAGAATGTTCTGGTGGCACTTGCCTCTTTTAAATGGTAAGCACTGCAGTATTTTATTCTCGTCAATCGGTCGAATTCAGTACGTGTTTTGCTTCAATATTGGAGACGGAAACCTTAGGTGCGCAGAAATGCCCGACGGTATTATATATATATATATATATATATATATATATATATATATATATATATATATATATATATATATATATATATATATATATATATATATATATATATATATATATATGTGTGTGTGTGTGTGTGTGTGTGTGTGTGTGTGTGTGTGTGTGTGTGTTGTACCATTAATATTTGGTCAATGACTGTAGATTGCAATAAATCATTTATGAACAGGTAATATATGGTGAATGATTGTTCACGATTGTGGATTTTGTTTTAAGATAATCATTGTAAATATGATGTTTAGTTGGTTTATAGAGTTCTATAAAACGGACCTGTTTACAGTTTGAAGTAAGTGTCCTATCGGATGTCAGTGGGGATGTAATGTGACATATAATGTGGGGATGTATTGCAACGCATGTCACGTGCAGATGAATTGGAACGTAGAATTGTAAGAGAATCGTGGAGATGTATATAAGAATAGTAGTTAACAATTATTCCTGTTCCAATCTTGTTTTTGTTTTAATATCAGTCTTTTAGTTAGTCTTGACCTATAATTTCAGAGGACTTATTGATTGATTATTTAACTTTTTCATTGAAATTACAAAGTTTTCATTGTCATTGGACCAAAATTTTCCAATTATTATGCATTCAGTCTGGATTATATCACTTTGATAAAGCAAGACTGTTGGTACGTTAGTACATTCAAGGTAATTGGCACATCAGCACATTCAAGTACTGGAATTCATTCAGAACTCTATTCTTTCGGACTTGCTATATATCTTGTAGGATTATTTTTAATTTAGTCAGTATCGTAAGCTCCTCTTACATTCTATACCTTAGAGAATCAGATTGTTTGTTAAGTTTTTCTTAACTTAAGACCGTAGAATCGCCGCTTCGGATGCGGGAGGTCGTGGGTTCGAACCCAGGCCGAGTCATACCAAAGACTTTTAAAACAGCTACCTCGCATGGCGCTCAGCATTACGAGGTTAGTGTTAGGACTGGTCGGCCTGGTGTCAGGATAATGTGAATGGGTGGGACATCATGCCACATGTCTGCGGCATGATGCCCCATTGCTAGACATCACTATAAACTGTCACACTGCAGACATGGTACCGATATGACTGAAAAATTATTAAAGCTACGTCAAAAAATCTAAATCACACAAACCAAACACCATAGAATCGTGGCGATACCTATGCTGACTATATGTGTGACAATATTTCCTTACATAAATCAATATAGCGGAGAAATAAAAAAAAAACCATAATACACGTCATTCAGCCATTATCATGAAGAATTACACTGAGTTCATTAATTTCGTTATGCCTCAGGTCGTGTGGATTTGTAATCGCATAACAATAGTTTAAACTGTTTCAGTATTAAATTATTCTTCATAACATTGATGTTGTGTAGGGTTGACTGATTTCAAAATATCCTCCACCTGCGGGTCCGAGGTTGTAGAATTGGCCGTACGTGTCCTCACTACGTGTCGTAAGAGGCGACTAAGTATAGGCAACCTGTTTGCCGTGGGTTGCGTCCCGTCTCGGGGAAGGAAAGGATCCTGGTAGTTGAGCAGAGGCTTTCCAATGCAATACACTACTTTGGTCTCTACTTCTTCTAGACGGGTGGTCGGGAGGGCCCGGCCTCGACAAATCGGCTGGTCCCGCCTAGCCCTATGAAGTTTTTATTTACTCGCTCATATTTTTTATCTTTCTCTTTGTGTCTCTCTTGATACCACCGTTGTCCCTACATTCTATCCCTTTAACGTTCCCTTGCAATAACTCATTGACCGAAAATAAATGTAGGTAAGTTTGGGCAACTATTATGCAATGATGTTCGGCAGGGAAGTAGATCATATCAAACGATAACCTTTATCAACTTTGCGAATGCTTTGATTGACCCACAACATGCTGGTATGAATGACAGACCTTTTCTTTACGGCGCCGCTGATTCCATATAACAATTGCAAGGCTGAATTCCTTCAGTATCGAGGAAACCATGGTGAAACTGAATTTATATTTTCCTGTACAATTCTTCTGTCACATAGTTGAGTTTTGCAGAAATGTCCTTTAGGTTGGTTTCGGAGCCAAAATTACAGTCGGGCTAACCCGAACGGGCAATAATAACGATGCCGTCTGCCATGTCGATTGCGTTCCTGTTGGTCAATTTGTCTTCTTGAAATTGACATTGTAAATGCATGCGATAACCCCATGATTGCCCATAGAAGCGCGCTTGTTGTCATTTATGAAGCCGTTAGCCGCGTTACGGTTTTCATTTATCAAACTCGCCATATACACCTTTCAGCACTTTCTTGCCAAATAATTACCCTACGTGGTATCTACGAACACTTGTCAATGGCGTTTCAAAACATGCATCTAATGTTCGACGAACAGACCAGTAGTGTGATGATTTTTAACCAGTTAGGAGCGCCTGAAATTTATCTACGGTTAAGAAGTCATCAGGATCTCTTCGTAGAAAGCTTGTTAGATTGAAAAGCCATACAAATCTCATGTGCAATATTGCAAGCTATCGTTGTGCAATAGCCGGGACCAAATCATTGACTCGGGACTGCAAACTTCGCATGATGAATTCGCTAGGCTGTCACCGATTATTAATTTTCCTTCGAAAATCGGGACCTATTTTGATAGCATGGGGCTGACACGCACTTTAAAGTACGTATTACTGTTGTTCCCGCCACCGGTTACAGATGCATAACTGCAATATTCTGATGCAGAACACTATTGTTGGAGGATTCAGTTGGACGAATGAGGGTAATTTTGAATAAAATGCCGCAATAGCATAAAGTTATCATCTTGAGCCAAGGTCAACTCAAAGTTCATTTGACTCTTTCCCCGGGCATGATATCGAGAACTAACCCATTGGAGACCAGCTTGAAATCGTCGCATTAGTACGTCATAGCGCCAAAGAAGCTACCCCATCATCGGGAGTGTAACATTCCGGTATTGTTTCTACAAGGACGAATTAATATTCACTGACAAATCCATGGTGGCACGATGGGTACATAAATTTTACACAAAGACTACTTTTGCAATCGATTGATAGTTTGATAAAATTAGAAGTAAATGTGCGTGTTACATCTACACAATGACAATTATACAAAGGTGTGATAATATAAAGATAATATTAATGAAAGTACTGTGATGGACACTCAAAGCTACCAAGAATACAACTGAAGCGGAACAACTGCGAGATGAAATCTCAAAGAAAAACATCGTACTCGCGAAGTACAAGCACGTGTGTGTTTTCGCGAAAGCAATATGTGGACTCGCTGCCGCAACATCCCTAGTTTGGCGGGAATTGTGTTTACGCGATTATCATTAACACCCTAATCCGATATTCCTGTCGGAGTTACATCGATAGCGACTAGTGTGGCCGGTGACATATTACGTTTGCATGCTCTACATAAGAGATAAAACCTACTAATAGAGTGCAAGAAAGGTACATATACTTGTATTTTTAGGACTTCCTCCATATAAGCCAAGGTTGACCGTATACAACGCAGTTCTTGTCGTTGTGTATCAAAATTCATTGACGAGCTACCCGGGGTGAAATCGCACGCGTGGGCGCTGATCAGGAAAAAAGTCGACGTATCGCAGCAACTATTTCTTACTTTGGCTGTTGCAAATGCTTGTCAACAAGCCCATGTTGCACCAGCTCAATAATGATTTCCAGCATGACCAGACAATCATCACAAACGTATACAAAGTAGAGACGCAGTTCAGTTTCTGTAAAAATATGAATTCGGTTATTATAGCGATATTGCAGCACGCCAGTACCTCCAAGAAGGTGAACTCGTTGCAAGATTTATCTTGCCGATTTATTCCTCCGAAGATGTCGATGGAGCTAAAATGGCAAACTTTTGCAGTTTCCCACTTAAAATCATGAAACGCGGGGACAATACGGACACAAATGATAAATTGTTTGCAAAGATTCGCAAAATGTTTGAAGTTTACACCCAAAAAGGTTCAGTAAGGATTCTTTCCAGATCCACAGATGCTCAGGTTCGTGCTTTTCCGTGCAATACTTGCGGGGGATGTACTTACATTCAACGCTAGCTTGTATTGTGGTTAACGTGAAAACATCGACACCCGATTTTCCGAATGTTCGATCTTATATGTGCTGCATCATAAGCGTGACATTACAGATCAGCCTGAAAAACACAACATGTTATGGGTGCAAATTATTTTGCAGCATAGAATTTTCCATATAAGTTTGAAAGATTGAAACCTGATACTGATATCGATGAGTTCACCGGAACATTGACCCACAGCCGATCCAGCTATCCAAACACACACTGGTAAAGGTTGATTTGCTGTTTCTGAGTAACATGGTAAACGTGGAAAGCTCTAGAGCCCTAGCGGTGAGTTAAATATGGATAAAATATTTTCCCCGAATAGTGTATCGGCACAATATGGATGAGCGGAAAAAGTGTTCCTATAGACGCTGAATGCACGTATATAGCATGAACCAGAGACTTCACTACCAGGACGATTGCTGCGAGAGCGTCAGTAAGAATCCACAGGGTACAATCGTGCCACAGCCCGACAATAACATTCTGAAATTCATATATGTGCAATGGAAGATGAAATTCCCATATGTCATTTACGCGGAATGTCCAAATATCGACAGAAGTTGCCGAACAAGTTATATGCGTGTTTGTTACACCGCTTTCTTCTGAGACGGTGCAACTGATCCGCCAATGTTGCACCCAGGCAAAGACGTGATTGATTTGTTTCTTATACCGCTCGAGGTAACATATAAATGGATTTGACAACAACATTACTCCCCTGCAGATATGGTCATGATTGATGTCAACATTCCTGAGTTTTCCATGGCGACTCATTGGCGGATATGCAAAAACAACATCGCGACAGGTTAGGACTGATCTGATCACTGTCATATCATTGGCTGGTACAGAAGAGCCGCTCACAACGCAAGCAATCTGCAAGTGAGAATTTACCCAAACAACATATTAGTTCCAGTCGATAGTTCAAGTTGCTAATGTGCAAAGAATCTTCACTTAAGGGTATACGAGCGATTGGAAGAGGTATTCATGATTTGATTGAGGTCTTCTATTGGTCAGCTGGAGTGGACTTTTCAGGCTCCTGCAGAAGATCGGCTGCCCCCCGCCCCCGACTGCTTGCTGTTATCACGTCATTCCAGGAGAACATGCAGAGCACAGTGTGCTTCAACGGTGCAACGTCGGAGGCCTTCCCAGTCAGCAGTGGAGTGAAGCAAGGCTGCGACCTTGCGCCAGCTCTCTTTGCCATCTTCTTCTCCATGCTCCTCCAGTACGCCTTCAAGGACTGCAGCGAGGGAGTGTACATCCACACCAGGACAAACGGCAAGCTGTTTAACATCGCTCGTCTCTGTGCTAAGACTAAAGTCACAGAGGTTCTCATCCGTGAATTGCTCTTCGCAGACGATGCAGCCTTGACATCACACACGGAAGATGGACTTCAGCAGCTGGTATGTCGCCTCTCCCACGCCTGCAAGGAGTTTGGACTGACCATCAGTCTGAAGAAGACGAATGTCATGGCTCAGAATGCAGACTCCCCTCCTGCCATTACCATCGATGGGTACAACCTTGAAGTTGTTGAGAACTACACATACCTTGGATCCACCATCTCCAGCTCGCTCTCCACTGATGCTGAGGTGAACTGCCGGAATGCCAAGGCCTCGACAGTCTTGGTCAGACTGAACCAGAGGGTCTGGAACACCCCCAACCTCACTGAGAAGACCAAACTGCGTGTCTACCAGGCCTGCGTGCTCAACAGGCCACGAAAGGAAACACAACAGCTTCCATCTGATATGCCTGCGCATCCAGTGGCAAGACAACGTACCCAATGCAGAGGTTCTGGAACGCGCCAGCATTAACAGCATGTTCTCCATTCTCAGCGACAGGCGCCTTCGCTGGGTCGGCCACATTAAGAGAATGGACCCAGGCCGCATTCCCAAAGACCGGCTATACGGTGAGCTAGCTGAAGGCGCACGACTGACTGGACGGCCACGTCTGCGTTACAAAGATATCTGTAAGAAGGACATGAAGACGGCCAACATCAACGTCAACGACTGGGAAACCTGTGCTGAAGACCGCTCCACCTGGCGCTTTTCTGTCAGACATGGCTTTCAAAAAGCCGAGGAAGCAAGAAACACAAACCTCGCTACAAAGAGAGCCAGGAGGAATGTGAAACAACAACAGCCACAACAAGCATCAACTTTCACCTGCAGCAAGTGCAACAGAGACTGTCACTCTAGGGTCGGACTCTTCAGCCACTCTCGACGGTGCAGATAGGTCACCCAACTGGAAGCTACACCATCGTCTCCCGAAGACGGACGGATGGCAACAACAATATATATATATATATATATATATAGTATATATATATATATATATATATATATATATATATATATATATATATATATATATATATATATATATATATGCCAAAGGCCGCAACGAACGAATTAAAGAAGGACTTATTTGAACTCATGAACAATGTTGTGTTCGAAAACCAAACATGGATAATTCACGTCATACTTATCTAGGGCAATGAAAAGTTCACAGGTTGATGGTCGACAAGGCATTCGAGTCACGCAACATATTTAACGGCGAACTAATTATCGTACATAGCAAGAAATGTACGCTAAAATTGACGTTCCCCATTGGCATCAACGCATATTTGATCTGTCAAAGCTAGACATGTACGAGATCTACTACGATCCAGTCCATCCACGGTACTTTGACGAGATCAAGATGGCGTAGATTGATTCGGACTCATTCCTGACGTACATCTGCACCAATTACGTCTAAGCGGATATCGAACAATTCGCGGTCGAGTTTGACACGAAGGACCATCCACTTTTCAGCAATTCCAATAACAAAAAATGGTGTGGAAATTTAAATACGAGTTCGTGGACAAACATATTGTGGAATTTGCGAGACTACACCCCACATAAATAGACGTGGTTGCCTCTGGTAAGTATATTAAAAAAGCTAAAATAGTTCGCCTGGTGGTGGTCAAACACATCATGAATGTCGAGTGTCATCAGCCTCTACATGGCTTCACGCAGGCGGAAAATCTATTAGGTCGAGGAAGAAGCATCGGGTGTGTATCGTTGCACCAAGGTAAATTAGTCGTTACTGGATACCGAGAAGTGGATTGTCCCTGATGGTATCGACACTTATTAGTTCGGTCACTCTGCAGTAATTACTTATTCGCGGCATTAACTTAATATTATTCTCGCACAAATGCTAATCGTGGTAACCTCGCCATTCGTGAATGGTACGCAGAGCTCTCCGATGACGCTAAACGGTAGTAGCGCGTGGCTTCCAATGATTATCAATTAGATCTGATATCGTAAATGTATCAACAGATACCGGATTAGCAGCATGACATTGACCACCTTTTAACTCCTCCGGTTATACAGATAACAAACAAGATGGGGTCGATGGTTGGCCATGACAGTATTCTACTGAATAGCGTCAGAGAGTCTCAATCCGGCCTTGCATGTAATTTTTCTGGTCAATGCTTATATGACCGAGCAAGGCCACATCAGCCACTCTCTAGAGTGAAAACGTTTTGCTCGTACCAATTCCCGAATGATCGTTCCACAAGTGTGCGGTTGAATCGTTCCAAAATGGACTGGTCACCATGAATGCCACAATGAACCCACATAATATGCTTTGTGGACAACGTAATAACAACGTCAGTAAATTCTTCGCCCGGATACACTTGCAGAAGCCGCGACCATGCTAGGGACCGAATTGCATATATTTTTAATTCATCTTCGACACTTGGATCTTTGGACGGCAACAAAGTGGCTTGCTAGGATCTGCTTCCAACATCTATGACAGCCAGTGCATATTGGAATGTACGTAGACTACCAAGTAAGTCCATGACATGTTTGCACTCGGCATGCCCCATCATGACAAATGTCATCACGGTGAACCTCTCTGGGTGACAAAAGATGTTCCTCCTGGTCGATATACAAATTTGACATAACGTTTGTTTGGCCGGCCACATTGTAACTCCGCTAAAGGTAACTTTTGCCCTTCCAAAAACGAGGGGACTGTACTATATTTTGGACAGTTTCGCGATTTGTATGTTATATTGAGACTTTGCCTCCAAATGCAATTGTGGATTTCATACCACCTTTGATAATCCATTTGGCAATACTTGTAGGATTGGTCGCATTCATGTCATGGAAGAGTTCCACGTTTGCGCGCTGGAGAACACGAAGATCGTTTGCTGTTTTATATGCGATATCATGTTGATAACAGGCAGCATCAAGAGTTATAGGTTCAGGACTGCAGTAATTGTATCAAGGGATATCCTTTTCTCCACAATATATACTCCATGGTAGTTCATGTAGTCTTGTTAAATCAGCAGCGATAAAACCACCATGGTTATTTTTTTGACTTGGGCCAAATTCACCTGGAATGTTTAACAAAAGTAAACATCCTTGCTCCCATAGTTGTAGCTTTACCATTACAAGTTGCAACGCGAGTTGGCATTGTGTTACGCATTTAATGCGGCATCGTAGAATATATAGGTAATGTAATAAGTATACAACAAATGAGATTTTAAACAACATATAAAAGAGAAGACTTTAAAATTTTACAAAACTCAGCTTTCACCATCGTTGACTCCTCTTTCACCATCGTTGACTCCTCTCCTTTCACAGAAGCGCTTATGCCTTTGGAAAGGACATCTTCGTCCACAATCCAATTCTTTTCCACAATTGATGAAGCCTAGCCATTGACAACCTTGACCCGGAAACAGTAAACTTGTCCTGTATGACGATGTGATTTTTGACCGGCAAGACAACCCCTCCAGATTGTTTCTACGGGCAGCCACAGAAACAAAATCATGATCTACATGACCCAAAGATATGCACTAGTGCACAAACGTGTCTGTGATAACTGAACAATAGAGCTGATATGTCGTGTAGTCTCGATGAGCATGGCCTCGCAAACAGTCATTGGACCTGATTTCAGACTTGAACTATGTTTGCGGAAGGTAGTCGAGATCCAAACAGTTTTATAACTATTAAATTGAGTGCTAGAGTGGGGAGAAACCGAAACCAACCGATGGGAGCACTTTGATGTAACAATACCCAATTGAGATCAGCAAGCAATCATCATATTAGCATGCAGTCGTGCCCGGAAGCTAAACCAACGCCGTGTATAGAACATCGTTTGATCGTTTCTACAACGACAAAGCAATATTCACCGACAAATCCGCCGCGATAGAATTCTCTGATAAGAAGTTCTTGCCAACATTAAAGAGACAGGAGAAAGAAAGACCCTAACTAAAATTCAACAGATACGCGCTTGTCCGTATAACAGGTATCCTCCGAAAGCGAAAAAAAAAAATGTATTACTGCAAAAAAAAAAATAGAATATTGTTCTGCAATTATATGATAGGGTTACCAGTGAAATTGGTTAGAGATAGGTGTGAGTGTTTCATCCGGAAAATGCGATCATGTAGATTAATTGTACTGCGTGGTGACAGTATTAATAGAAGAACTGTGTTTAAAAATAAATGACGCGAGAATATAATTAAAGCGTGACTTCATCTGAGAGATAAAATGGCCAAGAAAACGCGCGTGTATTGTAGCGGATGCAATCTGTGGACTCGCGACAACACAAACCCTGGTTTCACCGGAATTGTGTCTACTCAAATATCGTATGCAAATCAATCCAATTTTTGTCGGAGCTGTATCGATTGCAATTAGTGTGGCCGGAGTCTCTCGAAAAAGAACTTCGTCACGTTTGCATGCTCGAGTACTTCCCATACAGAAAGCATCGCTGCGGGGCAAAGCAGTCCTAGCATAACTCCAAAGGTTAACTAGGTGGGCATCAAAGATAAACAGATTAACACGGCGGAATTCGAGACGGTGCTGGCCGATATGGAAAACTTCCAACGATCTCGTGTGCCGATAAGTTACCGGAGTGCTAGTGCCAATGACACAGAATCAGAAAAGGGATTTTGATGTGCAAGCAGTACGTATCATAACAATGAAATAATTAGTTTGTACCAGACTTTGGTATTGGAAACCTGTCCAATACATCAACAATATGTCTGTGCCACTTTAGAAATAGCCAGACATCACAGCTAGTTACAAAGAATAAAACCTAAATAATCTCTATAACTGCCGTTAACACACCGATTGAGATTAAAATAATAATACCTTTCTTAGACCATCGATGTTAGACTGCTTAACCTCTCATACTAATGTATTTTTTCCAACGAAACAAAATAAACTTACCAGAAGAATAAGCAGCCACATTATTGTGAGAGTTGCCAACTGTATAGCTGATGAACGGAATTGTCCTCTCTCAAATATCAGCATTTTATCTGGATCGTGGGAGTATTCAGTTGTGCTCCACACGAAAGATACACTGACCTAATTCTCAAGATAAATCTTGAGACATATCTAAAAACTCGTACTTGTTTCTGTACAAGACCAGTCCTGTACAGATAATATAAATCTGAATTTGTTTAGTAGATTGCTGTTTATTATTATTATTATTATTATTAATATTATTATTATTATTATTATTATTATTATTATTATTGCACTCACACCTGTCAACAGCTGCCATCCATTGGTGAAGGCAAAATGTTTTATGGACGGGTGTCCGCTGTACACACTTTCACATTTTAGAATTCGTTCTTGAACAATTACTATGAACAAAAGATGTTATTATCATTATCATTATTATTATTATTATTATTATTATTATTATTAGCAGCAGCAGCAGTAGCAGTAGTAGTAGTATTGTAACATTGCCCCTCTTAGGAAGAGGGGTCGTTAATTAGATTTGGCTGTCGTTATCTAGAGGATGATCTCCCTTGATGTTATTGCCGGTGTGAATGGCTAGATAGAACATGAACAGAGAACTGAGCAAGATTATTGAGAAGAAATAATTCACTATGAGCCCCCTTTAGACAAGAAAATTAAACAAATTTAATCAATAACAAAAAAGTACTAATAGTGTCAGCTTCAATACAAACAAATTTATGTTAACAGAATTTAATAGCAGTGTTCTATTTTTGGATTTAATTCATCATGATAACGAGTGGTGAAAAGAGCACAATGTCCACGCCTGATTTGCATCACCTAGCGTCGCTTCCTGTCTTGTCTCGTGTATCCAACGTTCTCCCACCTCCAAGTGTATATTTTGTTCTTCCTCTGATCTTTCTATTCTGAAAGCTTCATTTCTTTCCGGACTTTCGTCTTCGGACTGTCCCCATCTCTTCCAGAAAGAGCTGTTTCCTTAATGCTGTTCTATTCAGAAATTGTGCTTCCTAGCACTAAAGCCTGTCTTTCCTTACAAGACAGCCACCTGGTCCCTTTACTTGTTTTTAACAGGGAAAGCTTTATTCTTTAGGCTTCCCCGGAGCCAAACGTTGTCTTCTCGCAAGAAACATTTCTGACTAAACAATTTCGACCAAATTTGTTACTTTTAAATTCACATTGCTACCAAAGTGTACGCCTTAAATTAAACTGACCAATCGTAATCAGACCTTCTTAAACTTTCACCAAGATAATCGTTTCTTTCGTCAGATTTTGACAGCCTAAAATCTGAGAAATGCGATGCATATCAACTACCCCTTTGAAAATGACTATTTGACATGAGGTTCCTTTCAAGCGCTAATGGTCGGTAAGTTTGATATTTCTTTCCCAGGACAGCGTAGCGATGCCAGGGTCAATTCTCACTGAACCGAGATGCTGGCCTTTCAAGTTTAACAGCTGATATGAAGAAAAGGTCGAAGTGACCATTCACAAAGACTTTTCTGGCTTGACTATAATACAATTTTAATGCACAATTTATTCAACTTTAAGGTTCAATACTTATTCCAGATTCAACACATTACAATTATTATAAATAGCGGACGCCCATGTACAAAAGCGAAACATGAGCTTTTCCGCACGGGTGTCCGCTATACACAGGATCACATTTAAAAATTTGTTTTTCAATAAATATCATGTGCAAGATATCATTATCGTTAGTAAGGTTATTATTATTATTATTATTATTATTATTACTATTATTATTATTATTATTATTATTATTATTATTATTATTATTATTATTATTATTTCGTTATTAATAAAATCATCAATTATTCATATAAGTTATCTCCAAAATTTACTTTCCACAAAAGATTAGTGTATTCTGCTTGTGTTATTCCATTCAATAAATTAACATTTTAACCCTATAAAATAAAGCATCACTTACAGAAATAATCACCGATCTTTATTTTGTGCAGCATGAGAAAAAGATAATTTCACTACTGACTTACAGTTTATATGACATTAAATCAGAGGTTTGACTCGATTGTGGCCAACGTATGTAAGACTCGCTTGAAAACAGACATTCACGATATTTGGAAAACCAGTTGTAAACTCGCCAACATCAAAGGCAGTCGGCTTTTGTGAGAAACCAGTGTTGAATTGGAAATCATGGAAACTATTTTCTGTGACGCGTGAACCGAAAATATGCCCGACATAACAGACAAGTTGTAAACATTGAATGACCCCTGACTGTAACGAAAAGGGCTCTAACTCGTGCTCTTGACAACGATGAACGTTTATCATCAGACGTAAATTTAATTCACAGGCAGATATATGAAGAAATCACAACAAACTGATAACACTGGTAGATTGCTTGGAACCTCTACCCTAATAAAAACAAACTGCCTCAATTTTAATTTGACATATTAGCACCTTTGAATTACGCTGTCATAATGATCTGAGATAGGAATACAAATGAAATAAGAATACTTGCTCATCGATTCGCATACAGTTCTTTTATCTCAACAATGCCTTCCTCATTTAGTAAACATTCACTTTGCATAGACGGAGCGGTCACTACAGATACGCTCCAGTTACTGCATAACGCAAGGCGAACCCGTAATTTGATTATGACACGTCTTGCTACAGGACGCAGAAGGCAGATGATCTACAAAACATTTATATAGGAAATTATGCCGGGTTTATAATGGGTGCTGTGAACAGGTGGCGTGAGTATAGATACTGGACAGATTATTATTATTATTATTATTATTATTATTATCGATGTTGTTGTTGTTGTCGCCGGTGTATTGACAATGGTGATGGTGGTGGTAATGTTGGCTATCCCTTTATGTTCCTGCATCGTCCAAAAATTATGAAACAAGCAAAATAGCTGAATTATTGAAGTCGAAGAAGAGCAGGGTTGCTACAGACTCAGAATAGAATAATTGGTCCAGCTTGAGAGATTTGTTTAAGCTGTATAATGAAGCCAAACCATCAAACCAAAGCATAACATTCTCTAGTTTGCACTTTGGTGACAGTGACTATTTAGGAGAATTGTTCGCGTCTCTTCCTTATTCTGTCCTAGTGTGATTTTGAGATTAACGTCCCAGTTTTCTGGCCGCGACCTTACCTTATTAAGATACGAGGTCGATAACATCTGATTACGAAGAAATCCATTATATGTATATAATGCATGTTCTGAGCGATTTTATTATACATTCACACGTGAGACATACCGCTTTTGATGTAACAATAGTTGACGACGAAATTGACAAAAACTTACCCATCTCCTCCCCTCCTTTAGTCATAAATGATGATGCGAATATGAAACATTTCCGCAAATAGAGCAAGACCTTTGTGCCAAGCAATCAAAATTTGCTGATAAACCACTTATCATTGCTCCACCAGAGCAAAAGGTGCTGAAAGGATTACAAAGGATTGCCACCATATTTGGAGATAAAACATCAGCCATAGAACCACCAGAGCAAGGCAATTCAATAGGACTACAAATAATTACGGTTTGGCATTACTCGGAAATGGAATTGGATCACGACTTTGTTACTTAGGAATGAGCATATCAGCATTTACTCAAAAACAATTAGAACTTAACTTCAATCAGAGCACTGCTGCTGACGGAATAAAATAAACCCAGTACTCATGCAGATAGAGC
>JAECUM010019486.1:0-47889 GCA_016617855.1 Megalonaias nervosa | reverse complement strand
TATCAATGATATACCACGAGATGTATAAAGTTTTCATTAAAAGGAAACGCGGCTTCCCGCGTTTTATTTATATTTTATCATTTATATTATTTATATCACATACAAATACATATATTTGCCCTTTGAAAGAAGTTCAGATTTACTACAGGCAGCTGTGTATTGACCGAGTGAATGAACTCCTCACATCCCCGAATGTGTCCGCTACAAAATGTAGTTCTATGCCTTTTGTGGCTATTCACAATTACCTTTGCATATTGATAAGTTGATTGTTATCTTTTTTAGTTTCTATGTTTCTTCACATTGATTAAATCAATTTAATACACACTTACGATTTAAGCATGAAAGATGGTTTTAATAATAAAAGTACAGCACTACAAACACTTGGTTAGCTACGCCATTCACATGAACGCTAAGCCATTCACCTACCGGCTCATGGAAATTAATGTGCAATAGAAACTAAGCGAAATGACGAACCAACAAGAGGTAATTAAAATATTTTAATACATTTACAGTTGTCTAAGTCATTATTCTGCTTTAGTAACAGTACCACCGACCATAACTCTCTCTCTCTCTCTCTCTCTCTCTCTCTCTCTCTCTCTCTCTCTCTCTCTCTCTCTCTCTCTCTCTCTCTCTCTCTCTCATCCTTTGGCCGTTTGTCTTAACTTTTACTATCATTCATACGTCCCAAGATGTCGTGGGATGACACAAACGAAAATCATCTACGTTCATCATTTCATAGATTTTAGCCAGTATCTTGCTACGATGGTCCAGAGAGAGAGAGAGAGAGAGAGAGAGAGAGAGAGAGAGAGAGAGAGAGAGAGAGAGAGAGAGAGAGAGAGAGGCATTTGGACATTTTCATATTTAATTAATAATAATCGATTTTAGAACATTATAGTATGTTTAAGAACAGCAACAAAAATAAAACATTAGATATATCACAGTATGTGTACCACGTAACCGAGGAATTTACTGTATGATGTCAACATGGGTTGCAACTTTGTATCATTGATAAACACTGTAATGTAGATAAATTCCAAGGAAAGTGCACAAGTATCGTTACGACGAACCGTATAATTCTAGCTTACTTGGTGTAATTTATATTTCAGGGTTTTAATCCAGTATAAATTCCTTTTCTCTCTCACTCCACATTTCTGCGTAGTTTGTCCTTTATGCATGAGAGGGGAGGGGGAACAGAAATCAGAAAAGGATTGTGATGAAAATGTGTACCGTATTAAATTAATTTAGAAAACGATGATTATTAATACTTTTTATCGTTATTTTCATATATCACTAATGATTAATGTGTGTGAATTCATCATTGATCTAGAATCAACTGCAGACGGTCGCGAGAATTTTTATATATACGTATTATTGCGCCATGGATGGATCACAATTTGATATACCAATAGTATTGGTATATCAAATTGCTTTATACCGACACCTTAATGCCATGTTATTATATATATATATATATATATATATATATATATAGTATATATATATATATATATATATATATATATATAAGTATGCTATATACATATATATATAAGGCTGTGTATGTGTGCAGTGCAGTGAGAGAGAGAGAGAGAGAGAGAGAGAGAGAGAGAGAGAGAGAGAGAGAGAGAGAGAGAGAAATAACTCTCTTTTCTAAAACCAAACAAACTTAGTTCAGTATTATTGATTTTATATCCAGTGGTAACGTTAGAACTAGCACATAATGAATCTTCATGTTTTTAGATGTAACTTGACTCTAGACTAGGGAAAAGCGTCATGCAGCGTCAATCAAGCAGTAGTCAGTCGGTGAAAAAAATCAAAGTAAGTGTCACATATTTTTATTCAAGGAACAAGAACGCTAGTTTTATTTGTGTTCAGAATTAATATACTGCACTAAGTGAACGAAAATACATCAAGAAAAGTTTATCTAAATACCATGAGCAGTTTCAAAGAGTTTGTTAAACATCAGAGTTTGTCTATAAATTTTAAATATCCTCAATATAGTCGGAGCTACAAAAATGAATTCGATATACTGTCGCCTACGGATTGGTTTACATATTTTGCTGTTGCTGCAATGTTATTTTCAAACTGTTCAAAAGAGAAATTACACAGAACAATGACGTTAATATATAAAGAACATTTTAGCGTAGTGAGTTTATAAACTATCAAACTTATGTTAAAACTGACTCTAAATATAATAATATATACCGTATATATATTTAATATGTATTTTATGATTGTCCTTTGTCCATAATTGAGGATTGGATTTGGGGCATACCTCACTAATGACTTTTGTTTGTAAACGACATATTTCATAGCTAATTCTTGTCCATGATTTAGATTAAACTTTATCTTCATTATTGCTTGGAGGTAAACATTTTGGGGGGAATGCGTGAATTCAGGATGTTGGCATTTCCTTGGAACAAAAAACCTGGTGTACCTGATGTTGTACATGTCTTTTTCTATTTGTTTTTCATTAAGAGACCTGACCTTGGTTACAAATAAGAATGTTCTAGAAATGAATTTGATGGGAAAATGACCCTCATCCTGGTTCTGTTATCGTGTGTTAGTTTTTATATAACTTTAGTGATAAATAGCATTGCTTATTCTTATCTTAACAGCTGAAGTAGAATTACTCTTTTGGTTGCGTTCAGTTAATATTTGCGATGATTTATTTATTAAAATTATTCATTGGAATTACAAAGTCCTCATTAATACTTTCAGACCAAATCGTTATTTAGTTTATTTAGAGACTTTTTGGATTATATCATTGTGATACGATAAGACTGTTTGCGCATCAAACTATTCCAGGCTATTAGTATATCAGCATATTCAAGATTTAAATTCGTTCGGATAACCGCTAGATTATTCCTTTTTAATACTGTATAATGTTCTACTTGTCACAATACAATACATTATACTTAACTTGTTACTTTGCATTCTAGATAAATAAATTCTTTGTTGAATTTTACTATACTGTTTGGTTTTCGCTCTTTTACGTTACTTAGTTTAGGACCATAGAGTCTTTATCACAATCCTAACGACTTCCAATCATGCGTATAAACAAATGGACAAGATACCTCCGTAGCTAGTCTCGTTCTTCCAGACTCTAGCGTGGCAGCGTGATACCACCAACATACCGGAGTCTGGTATAATGTTTCATAGACCCTGTTGCTGATGAAAGGTACTTTGGAAAAACGCTGTAAAAGAGCAATTTCAAATCTACTTCTCGCTGTCTCAGAACGTATCTAGACATACTTTCTGAAATCAGTCGTGCATAATTCACACAGACACCGATGCAGGAGTAGTTTTGCAACCAATCAATGAAATCGTCAATGTTTACAAAAAGCATGAAGTCATGTCACCATTTCTATGATGTCTTAGGTCACTTCGGGCAAATAGAACACTTCACCTTTCGAATTTTGGAGTTTGTTTGGCCTGAGATGACAAGGACAGTTATTGTTACCAGGCCCTCGCTTGTTGGAGATCTCATAGAATTTATGTCAGGTTGAATATACCAAGCAGCAGAAGAGACTATTGCTATACTGTGTTTCTATTATTGGTGAAGAGCTAAGAGATATGACACCTGTAATTATGCCATTTAAGCCTACTAAAATCTTCGGTAAATACAAAATTTTCATACATTTTACAGTTGATTAAAACTGCTTACGAGAAGCAGTTCCTTTATAAGAAAGATATAGACCACATATGTTTATCATATTTTCAACATAAAAATACTTCCTTGAACAATTCCTTGCCTGAGGAAAATATATCTGCAAAAACTATTCATTAATAAGTTACATTGTCTACCTGTAGCACTGCGTCTCTCTCTCTCTCTCTCTCTCTCTCTCTCTCTCTCTCTCTCTCTCTCTCTCTCTCTCTCTCTCATCTAACAGACTTGCAAAGTGAAATGCCCTCTTTAAGTACATATTTGTGATCAATAAACAAGAATTAACCATTGATCCATTTTCGATACATTTGTTTTCTATCTATCGAAATTTCTATTTATTTATTTTATCTGTCTGTCTATCAGTCTGTTTATGAAGGTCTCTGTTTTAAGCATCCGTAGTGATTTCTTTCTTCTTAAATTTCTTTCTAATTAACCCAACACTTTTATTCACTTTTGTTCTCTGCAGTTTCTTAGGATATATTTATGAGGAAGTTCTTTATAATGGTCATCCTTTGAAGTCGTATGTATGCATTGATTAAATAACTTGAATTTAGTAGAATAGGAGGGAAGACTACATCCAATTGCTAACCATATGCAAAGAGAGTAACGAGACATGAGGTTTGTCCTGGGTTTGTATAATATTATCGTACAGTGTACTGATGTACTATTAGCGATGTCTTGTTCTGTCAATCATGGGTGATAACAGTATCTGCCACTACAAGTGAGCTTCCCTGTCCAGAATGTATCTTTTCAAATAGGTTGGGGGTATACCATTGGTGAGTGCAAGATCATTTTTTTCCTCATTCAGATGCTGATGTCAGAGGCAAATGTTTCAGCAAACATTATTAGTAGCATGCCCAACTTTATAAACATATATGCTTTGTCCAATTAATTGAAGTGTCATTTTTCAAGATACTGTGCATGTGTTTTCACAAAGAATGTGCATTTTTAAAACAAATAAAAATTAGTGTTAAGCTTTTACGAAATTGACGCAATGCAAATGTAAAGCATGGTGTCCGTTATAAGGTGCTATTTCATTCAAGAGGATTTGAGAATGAAAAACCAGTATAAATAAGCAAAGAAATTTCGTATTGCAAATTCCAATGCCAATAATCACGATTTGTAAAATTCTAATTTACAAAATACAAATTCAGTCACATCTGAAATATACCCAGATATTGTTATCGGTTGTCTCAAATTTGTGATTCCAAACCTTACGAAACTCTCGAATCCTTAAAGACCTATATAGTACCTTGAAATGTGAATTACTATGTGTAATGACAGACATAATTTTGCGAATAAATTCTGTTCAATACAAGTAGTTTGATATTAAAAAGAATCTATCAAATATCTAAATTGCACAAAGAAAAGCAAAAACACGGGACGCACGTATGAAAACTATAAATCTTATTCACACCCTCCTCTTCCCATCCTCCTCTTCTGCACTTTCGCACCAACGGCAATAAGACTGACCTACCCACAATAACACTATAAGAACTAAGCTGTGCATGTGTTATGCTGAGACACAGCTCAGGCAGACTGAGAGCGGAATTAGAATCCTATCTCAAAGCCAATATATCAAGAATACTTTAAAAAATGCACATGGGGCTACCAAAACACATTTAAAAGCATAGAACATAACATTGTGAAGAAAACATAAACATTGTGAAGAATATGAACTTTAAACAGGAAAATGACATGTAAAATGATAAACTGCAAATGAATTTAAAATCTGACTTTTTTAGACAAACTCAAAGGATATCGTTTTGAAGCCAGATCTCGAGGAAATTAATTAGCACATGGTAAAGATAATTTTAAGCAAAAGTCACCAAAAGCATCTGTCTTACTTTGTTACATTGACTAGGTTGCTTTAGTAACATGATCCTTGTCTGAAATCCGGTACACTGTAAAGCCAGTATCAGACTGTCATTTCTCAAGTTTTATGTCCGACGCCTTCAAACACTCCTGGTAGAAGGAAGTAGAGCAACTGCTATCCAAGCAATGAATGGTGATTGCCTTGAACTGGAAACAGTCTAGCCAGTATCAGGCTGTCAGTTCTAAAGTTTAATGTCTGATGTTTGCAAAACTGCTGGGAATAAACGAAATAGGACGCATGCTGTCTTGGAGCAACTGCTATCCATGCACTGAATGAAGATGGCCTAGAAATTGAAGACATAATGGCTATGTCAAGATGCCCTGTCCGTTCGTATAATAGTGATTTTGGTTTTGATTTTAACAGAAAACAGATATGATACGACCAAAGTCTTGTCCACAATCTCTACTGCTCAAGAAAATCGAAATTAATTATTAAGTAACCATCTGGTCTCTGTAAAATGCCAACAATAATTTTATCGGAAGCTTCGCCTTTTTTTGGTACAGCCTGACAAGTTCTATGAACAATACGGCAACGGAAATGAGAAAGATACATACTTGTTCCTTGTACACGAATTTACAAAAAATGAGAAAGATACATACTTGTTCCTTGTACACGAATTTACAAAAACAGAAATGCAAATTTTAAACAAACATTTCCTTTGCAAATGCTAACCAATGAATAGATTTTTTTTGTTGGTAGAAACAATCGCCAATCATTTTGCGTACTGGGTGGAATAAACATTATATTTACAAGCAGAAAAGGTGAGTGTTGTTTAATTGTTGCGACCCTATAGTCATAAACTAAGCAATAGAATAAGCAAAACAAACAAGTGTCGTAAATTCCTACAGATAGTTTAATTATTTAATTTGTAAAATGAAAATTTATGAGTAGCTTACAATACCGTGAATTAGATCCCAAATAATCCTAAAAGTTACATCAAAAGTCCAAAAGTATAGCATTTCCAAATAAATTCCAAGTTTTTAATGTGTTGATGTACCAATAGTCTTGAATGTGCCGGCATACAATTAGTCATGCTGTGTCGCAATAATATAATCCAGAATTGTTTTGAATGAACTCACACTAATCCCATAAATAGTGTTTTAGTCCAAACGTCAGTGGGCATTTTGTACTTTCGATGAATAATTAAAAATTTATAATTCCTCCATACTTTTAACTAAGCATAACCAACTTGATTCCACAAAGACTTATTTTAAGATAGGAATGGAGAATTTTGTTTACTATAACACCTTATATAAAAACTTACTCCACAACAAGATTACCAGGGTGTGCGTAAAAAGGTCACGTCAACATGTGTAAAAACATCGGGTAGACAACAGAATTCGAAAGGGAAATAGCAAAATCCTGAACTGAAATCCATGTAAACACATTGTTTACAAATGAATATTATCTTAAAGTATAATATACAATCATGAACAAAGGTTAGCTATTTAATATTTTATTTACAAATGACTATTGCAATCTACAAACATATACAAGAGTTAAACACACAATATTGATACACATAATACAATCGTTTGACTTTTCCATTCGCACAGGAATCGTGAAAGTACTCAGAAAATAGGATAACATGACAATATTATTATTACCACCACTGAAGGGGAATATATCAGATAGCAGCTTTGTTCTTGTTAGCCCTTCTGCATTGCCCAACATTATGTGCAAATACATTTATCGTCTGTGGGACTAAAAGTGTCAGGTTCTGAACTCCAATTTAGTCTAACTTGTACATAAGGATCCTTACAGGAGGCAGGGTTTTGCAGGTTTTCGTGGCTTCCGCGTGTTTTTGATAAGCAGGCATAAATGTAAGAAGACTAATTGCAAGCTTGTAGAGAAAGGAGAGTTCAAATTATCGAAATTGTTGTATGTCAGACTCAAACGACGGCATTCAGTCTCTCTTCATACTGAAGGACCTAATGCTACTATGGAAATCACCTGTATCTGATAAGATCAAACCTTGTGTCATCAAACTATTACTTTCGGTATGATTAATAGAAAGCAAACAATAAAGCCAGATCATCTGTCCTCTTCACTGATTAGAATGATGTTTTCCGGAATGCAATGTAAATATTGAATTCTGCAGAATTAATGTGACGATTAATTGTACATGGAGAAGGTCAAGAGAAAAAAAAAACACTTTAGATTTAACGGTTGTGACAAACGTACTGCCAGTACAGTCATCACATGTGTGTACAGAGGGTATTTATGAACACTGTAACAGAGGAGTTGTAATATTAACTAAAACAATTAATATCGCATTAAATTTAGAGTCTCCTTGGCTTAATAATTTACCGGTATTTTTTACATCTTTTTTGATAGGATGAGATTATAAGGGCAGACTCTTAATTAACGTTCCAATGTCAGAAGGCCATGTCCAAATGTTTACGAATATTATCTTAAAGTAAAACCCACAGCCATGAATAATCGTTAGCTATTTACACAGTTCTTTTCAAATGACCATTAGCGTCTACAATCATGGTGAAGGTTAAGATACATATATATATATATATATATATATATATATATATATATATATATATATATATATATATATATATATATATATATATATATATATATATATATATATATATATATATACACACTTCCTGTCATAAAGAAAAATAAAGGTTTATACAACAGATCTTTCTTTTACATACATGTTAAATAAATATCTCCTACTATAATAATGAAAATTACATAGGAAGAAGTCATATCAATGATGCAAAACATATACAAAATTATCATTTCCCTTGATATGCATAGTGTCAATGAAGTATTCTAGCAACATTATGTTCCACCTCTACAATCTCTGATTTTTTGTTGGGTTTTTTTCTTCATTTTGTTAATGAAAGAAAGGGTGTGGTGATCAATGAATACAGCAGGCAAGGAAGGAGCTGAACTAACACACATATCAAAATGTTGCAAAGCCCGCCTCAAAGCCAAAGATTCTTTCTCAAATATGGAATCATTTCTGTGATGCTTGTGTAATATTTTAGAAAAATAGCAGACTGGATGATTTACACCATTTTATTCTTCTTCAATCAATACTCCACCAACCCATGATCATCTGCAATCAACAGAGATTCTAAATACTTGACTGAAAATTGGAAATTGAATGAAAACTAGTGCTCCTTTAAGTATGGCCTTTAATTGACCAAACGCTACATGACATTTCTCAGAACAATGCAGCTTGGATTACGAACTCAACAAATTAGTCAGTGGTTTGACAATTATGGAAAGATCTAAGGACAATTTCCGATAATATCCAGCCATTCGCAAAATTCGCATCAGTTCCTTTTGAAAAGCATTGGGAATTCAGAGAGAGCCCTGACATTAACTTCTATAGGTTTACCTTGACTGTGTCCATCAGTATGTCATAAAAATACAACGCACCCACGGCAAAACTAGCTTTTACCTAAATGACTTGTCAGATTTGCACCACTGCTTCTATCAAAGAATTTATGGGTGGTTTACGAGTGAACTATCCAGGTGTCGTTGTAGATGAAGACGCCATCGATATAGGAGTCACAATTACCAATACCAGGTATCATCGCTTCCATTAAACGCTGGAATATTACAGGGGAAATTTTCATCCCAAACAATACCACTTTATATTTATCAATTTCATCCCGAGTTCCAAATGCCGAAAATAATTTTGTCCTTTTTGTCAGTGGAATGTACCAGAATCCTTTCAAAAGGTTACATTCAGTGGCATAATTTGTATTCCCAATTTTGTTATTGCAATCATTGATTCTTGGCATTGGAAATGAATCCAATTTTGTGACACTGTTGACTTTTATATATTTTACTTGGTTCTACGAAATCATTCTCCCGTAAATAATGAAGCTAAAACTTAACAAACAATTTAATTATGACAGTTATATAAACAGATGTACGAGTAACTTACACTATTATAAAATAAATCCAAAGTTATTCCAAAATATCTATCACAAGTTCTAAAGAATCAAAATGTCCGAATGAATTTCAGATGATCAATGTACTGGCCTGCCAATGATCTTGATGTATCACAAAGGCAATGTCCACAACTGCTTAGAATAATTCACAACAGTCCCAGATAAATTTTCTAGTCCAATGAGCAATTCGTAATCCCAATTAATAATCCTAAAACTGTCGCTTCTCAAATTATATCTAAATACAATATTAACCACATATGTAGACTGATATTAACACCAGAACGTATGAAATAAGAAACGTAAGTAGGTTCAATTTGACCATGCCCACAATATGTCCGAAAATATGACACAAGCTAGGCAGATGTCATTTTTACTCGAGTAAACTGTCAATTTGGCCTTAGAGTCGAACACAGAACTTCCTCACATTTTCCAGGTTATCTTTCCATGTGTTGTTGTTTATAATGGCGTCATTGATGCACGTATCATTGGTAACTAACAGATGTTACCATGTTCATTAAACGATGTAATATTGAGGGAGAATATTTTTCATACCAAATGATATCACTTTATACTGATAGAGTCCATCTGCAGTTGCAAAGGCCAACGTCGCATTTGCTCTGTCCGTACGTGGAATTGGCCAAAATCCCATCAACAGCGAAAACTTGGTGATATACTTTGCATTTCTAATTTTGTCAATAGTGATCTGTTCTTCTTAATAGAAATGAATCTGTTGTGGTGAGACTGTCTACTATGCTGTAGTCAGTGCGCATATGGAAAGTACTATCTGTCTGAACTGGAGAACTCCAGTTACCTTTACTTGGTTCAGTAAAATCATTTTCTAAAAAATATTTAATTTCCTTTTTCAAACATACCTCTTTGAGAGGAATCATACTGTAAGGATGTTGTTTCACAGGTGTAGAATCTACATTTTCAACATCATGGTGGATTTTGACTGTTCACGGTAGAACGTCTGGAAACAAGTGTTCATATTCAAGTAGCAGCTGCTTCAGTTTTTCTTGTGGCTGTGGATGCGCAAGTTTCTGGTCCAAATTGTTCAACATTTCCGAATTAGAAGACTGATTACACCAAAATCACTACAATCTGATAGCACACCGTCAGTAGTGCCATTATGCATGTTTTATCTTTCATTTTCCTTTCTGGGTATTGATCATCGCCACAGCTCTACCCTTCTTTGCATGGCAAGCAAACTATAATAATATATCCAACCCGTGGATAATTACCGTTAATAATCCACGAAAAAGAAGATTGTTTTTACTCGACTTTTATTGTCTGCAAATCAGCTACGCGGTTCCATATCCGTGCTAGGAAATCTGAGTGATTGTCCATATTCGCCAGCATGTTTTCGAACCAGGCCACCTAATTATTTTATCCTAAATTGCCACCGAATGTCGTCGGGCAGAGTAAGCCCATAAATGTGAAGAGACATTTGTAGAATTTAAGCTTATTTTAATGTGAAATCAATAAGTGATTGCGGGGTTGGTGAACACTCAAGTGCACTCAACACTTCAACAAAAAGATTTCCGAATATGGGTCCATTAAACCGTGTTTGTCCTGGTATAATCAAACAAATCATTGGTTGTTTACCTCTCTTCCTTAAATATTTACAAACTATAACTGGCGGTACAAGTCCATATGAATCGAAGTAAAAGCAATGTAGAGGAGTCACTACGTACTTAACCCAAATAATGCCAGGTCCTGTTGATTAATGCAACTTCGTTTCGTAAGAAGACACTCGAAAATGCTTGACTGATTTTACAATTGGGAATAAATAAGGACTGGTCAACGGCGCAATCTTATGCGTGTTGTACCGGGTAGTCGATGTTCTCGGCGACTTGTTCCTGGTCATAGAGGGCCTTTCCATTTTTTCTAAACCTATCAAGTCTACAATGCGCTATGCAACCACTCACCACCTTTTTCAACGCCATCCCAGACACAGTTCCGATAGCCCTAACGAAGCAGCTTTTGCAGTCATGGAGTGGCTGCCTCGAACTACGCTGGAATCGCTACAAAGAAGAAATATATTCCTCCAGTCTTCAATATTTTGTTACCTCCGAGTTGGATATTTTTAATGTCACTGATGTGCTCTTGTGTTTGGCCGTTTAATGCTGAGCGAGTTGTGTTTGGGTCCACCACATCGTGACATTTCCTGTTAATTTTGATGAAGAATGTTATATTGTGACCTCACAATCATTTTTAGTTGCATTTTGAGTTTTCGACTTCGTTTAGGCTGACATTCACTTCGTGAGAGGAAATTGCTTTTTAAATATCTGACATTTTAAAATATGCATTTTCCACAGATGCATCGAGGATCCTCATTTGGCCACTAGCATCCTTCAGCAGCAGGGCCTTGTCAGAAAGTATCACAGCAAAATATATGTAATTAGCACCGCCAGCTGGAGCAACACGTGCATGCAAATACATGTCAACAACGGATTACCTGAACAACTCCAGGTGTTCCAATAAAAAGTAATTAATCGGGAACAATGTACGAAAGTCGTTTGCAAATCTGCAAACCATTGTCGATGTATTGATGCTGATCAATATACGACCATAATTTGTGATATGCAAGTGTAGTATGAGGAGTGTCTTCTGCATAGTCAACCCGAATTTCTTCAGATGGTTCTTTATGGCCATTTAATAGCCAGAAACTTAATCACACCTACGATGTCGAATAACATCTAACTATGCATTTGACTATTATTTCAATTTACCTTTTGAAACCACTAACACGTGTTTTGGTTTGGTAAGACCATGTTGGATACTTATTTGCCAAGCAAAATCCCTGTGAATAACAGCTGGTAGGTGTGCATCTGTGGTTTGTGCGAGAAATGACTACATTGACGTAGTTCGTGAATGATCACAAACGTAAATTTGTTGTCAGTGAAGGGGTTAGTGTTATGTATATTTAATTTAATTGTTTGTTTGTTTGTTAGTTTTAAATTTTTTAATTCTATTACATGTTATTGTAATCTAACATTGTTTACTGATTTGACATTGTCCAAAAGTTGAGTTCAGTTCTGTTTGACCTGACTGACTTTTTTATAATTATTTTATTTCATTAACGTACACAACTAATAATAGAAACATTGTATCAAGTTGCTGACCTTATTACAAAATCAGTGATAGTTTTGGTAAACAACTTTTTTAATTTTTTTAAAATCTTTCTCAGAGTAAGAATCATTAAGTTGAGTCAAGGTCATATCTGGACTACATGATATTAAGGTTATATCAATTGGTAACAAACTTCTATTTTTTCCAGAAAAATGAACTTTTGACCCTCATCCGGGAGTCTGTTTTGCGTCTTAATTAGTCGTATAGCTGATGTTTTGATAAAGGTTTTGTCAGTTGGGCTTTAAACACTTGACACGTTAAGTTGTATTATGTTGTGAACAGTTTGGGTTGAATTTTATTTTCTTCAAATTATTGAATTTAAGTGATTATTTTCTCTGGAAATACAAAAGTGCTCTGACAAAATTCTTGGATAAGGACATTCATTCGAATTTATACTGAATTCAAAACTGGAATAACATTTCATGTGATTCAACAAAAGACTGTTGACACATTTGAGCTTCGTAGGATATTACAATTTTGGATTTCATCGGGACTCGAACTCAGTTTCATTCAGGACTTTTTATTATTAAGACTTCTATTTTCAATTCATGGATTATTTTTTGGATTTAATTCGTAAAACCGTGAGTTCTTTTTCTCATATTTTACTTTGTATTATAGGGAAATAAATTATTTGTTAAATTTTTACAAAGATTGTTGTCTTCACTCTTTTGTTACTTAGTTTAAGAGCGTAGACTCGTAACAGTTAGCACGGGCATCCACACAATTAATGTTAGCAACTAAATGTTGCAAGCAGCACTTCCTGTACGCCAAATTGCATCGTTACCATTGTTCTTAAGGGATAAGGTGAAAATATAACTTGCGAACATCTCTTCAAAATCTAAATATGTGACTGAGGAGAAATGCACATGAAAACCTCAATGAAGCACCAATAAGTTATGATCGACGCTCTGGAAATCCAATGGTGCGGCTCAAAAGAAGCATGATGAACAACAAGGGTTGTGTACGTTATATGATCTGCAGGATTAGTTGCATCTTCAACAAACATCATTGTAAGGCCATTTGTTCTCCTATTATCATCGCTGTATCTAATGAATGCAATAATTGTCGTGGCTATGTTTGCGCTGTGACGAAACGATTCAAGTTCCTTTCCGTCTATGGAACAACGCGCACTGTTAAACAACGCTTGTTACCGTAGTTGACAAATCTTAATGGGTATTGGCGGAGTAATTGACATCATTGGTCTGAGTAAGTTGTCCCTCAATTTTTGAAAAATGCCTCACATGGAAGGAAGAACCGATACGTGTCCTGCACTTGTAATTCTATTTTTAATTGATTGGTATCTCTGGCCGGGTATGAGTAATGCTGAAAATCTCTTTTACTTCGATTCACTAACACAGGTGCGACCATGTTAAATGCTGGATCAGATATATCCTGGGCGAATCTAATCATAATTGATTTTGTTTAATACCTTTGCGTGACGGCTTCGGTGGCTTTACTGCTCACATACGCAACTGTAATCCAATTCCCAATGCCAGATATACAATTACCGAATCAGGGAATAGTTGTTGAAGGGGTTTACTAATAATTTTACCAGTTGTAGGTGACCAAGTTTCTGTCGATGGTAGTGTTACCGCTTTTGATGGTGCTCGAGTCACTAATCATCGTGGCCGATCTCGAAGCGGCTGAGCAGCCTGCCATCCAAGCTTTTCATCCGATCCACAGCAGCACTTTTGATACTATTAATGGCGCGCATTGCAACTTAATAAAGCGCGTGAAGTCAATCACGAAATCCAGAAGTACTTTTGTTGTGACTGTACACAATCCACCGACGCCAGATCCGTAATATAATTGAGTAAAAAGTTGATTTTTTTGCTTCGTTTTAATAACGCGCAAGGGATTCACACGTCCATGAACGACTGTCATTATCATATTTAGATGTAAGGTCTGTCTATAATTTACAGTTGTACCGTCAATGATTCCCGGCGCAGATCTACAAAATACCATTCACAATGGTAAACAAATATTTATCAACCGATTATTATGACATGGAAGATACACAGTTGCCGAGGGGTAGTTGATTTAACTTACCCGATTCGACTTTTGGAGAAAACACAAACAGTATATGACCTTGAACATCTACGCCTCTCTTTTCGGTGCATAACGTCCTTCTTCGTATCCTGGCGTAGGAGATTGTTCCGCTAGAGTCGGTATATGTCTTGGTGTTGTGGTTGGTTCTGATAATAAACTCGTCGTTTCTCGATCAGCATCGTAATACAGTAGGTCAGAGCCAAAATATAACTTTGTTTGGGCTGTCGTTTTCTATTTGCCGACTTTGTAAGACCGTTTCCCTTTTGGTTGTTTTCCAGGGATTGCTGGTGGAGGCAGAGTTAACTGTGTGGGAGCATCACGTTTTCGTTGTTCTTGACATGCACGTAGTTCTTCTTGTGTAGATTTCAGAGCTTTCTTCTTAGCATATTCAAGGTCGAAGTCTGGGCCTCTAGGAAGTTATGGTTGTAATTGCCTCACTGCTTGAGATGTGCACCTTTCCATAAATTCTAACCATGATGTCCCACTTTCGTCAGTTCTTCTGACATACATTAAGCGTTTGTACAACATTTCTCCACCGAGTACATCGTTTCTTTCCAGTTAAATCGCTGAATGCCAGTTAGGCTATTCATTATGCATGGGTTTATGATGTGTCTTTTATGGTATATCTAACATACTATCTTTCCAGCTAGGAAAATATTTTCAAGACGTTACACTTGTCACGAATCACTTTAAATACATGTGCGTATACTTGAGTCAAGTAAATTACATCTGTGTTTTCATGTCGACCTCATGAATTGGAATTGATTTGTTTTTCTAGCATTACATAATCGTACACTACAAGTGCGTCTTTGTTTGCATCCGGATCATCAATGGTAGGTGCTTTATCAATGGTAGCAAAGATATCGACGGTGAAGATGCCATCACTAGTCAGAGTTTCTTGAAAATCCTAACACGACTGGTCATACGCTGATAGCACAATCACGTGCAACTAATCCCACTTCAACCATCGCAAAATCATATTCAACAATTGTGTTTTTCATGCTGCGTCAAGACCAATAATCCGTGCACGATCTGAGTTTGGAAATCTATCATCATGCTCGATTGTTTGCGTGATGGATGCTCAGAAAACTGAATGACGATGAAATCGAAGTTCGTCAAATCTTTGATTTGTTTCAACGAGGAGATTTTCAAGTCTTTGTTTTTTCTGAAAGCACCCGTGAATTTCCTTTTTCGTGATGCCTTTGAAAAATACAGTATATCATACAATCATATCTTCATATTGTATACGAAGTCGCCCAAAAACACCTACTGCGAATCCAGCTCGAGTTCAAACACGTAATGGACATGCTCGAGTATTGGAACATGTGTTCGATGTGGAGCAAAGAAGTTCACATTCGTAGGCGGACGGCAAAGTCCGACTCACTTTGTTTTATCAGTGGACCTAAACGTGCAGGTTCTGATTTTAAAAAATGTCGGCGCTGATGTCGCTTCTTCATTAACGAAATTACCAGGAACATGATGGAGTATGTATCCTGGTAGAAATACCTAGGTACAATTAATGTGGGCCTGGTACACGATTTGATGTGCGACCTGATTCTAACAACCAAGCAAGGTCGATTACACACATACAAGTACGGTTTAACCATTATCCTTGCTTCAAACATATAAAGAAGACGAACCTTTGGCGTCAGAATATTTTACAAGTGTTGCATATACACTAGAAAGAATATTTAAATGATCACCACTAACATGGCAACGGCTGTTAGAAGTGGATCCTAGTAAAGAATTTATCTGATCTGTTGCATAACATTTAGCAAACCACCGTGCTCGAGTTGCTGTTGGACATGTCAACGTTCATATTGACCAATTTTTTGTGGAACGATTTAATCGCACACATGCAGAACGTTTATTTGGTCATCAGTACGTGCATGCATTATTAAGGAGGCCTCAAAACGCAGAACGATTATGGGTAGCACTACTTCCACTAGTCATAGCAGCACTGAGTAATGAAGTCACACACACGAATGGAACCTGCTATTCTATTGGACAAACGACTGTTAGATTTAATCAGAAAGTAATTTCACAGCCAGCGCTTTTGCAACCACTCCAAAACAATTTGTATTTGGTATCTATAAGTAGATGGAGGGTTAGAAAGTGTACAACATCATGCTACTGACCCATTTTGATCCTTCGACTCTTTACGATTTCGGAACGGATTGATTCTCCAAGGCAAGCAAGACGCTACCGTTTGGAGCCGTAACCAAGTGGACTTTATCCACTGGAGGTAAGATCTCCCTGAAAATAAATTTTTTTCGAGTAATTGCAAGTCGATCCAGCGAATAAAGAACTGCCTCAAACATTGTTTTCATGCGCTAGTAAATATCCTTGGACATTAATCACAAAAACCTGTGTCAGCCGTAAGATGATTCACAACTGCACTTTGGTAAAATCGCTCAGATGGTAATATGATCGTGGAGCATCCATAACCTGCTATCAAGCGGTGACAAACTTACCTTGCTGCATTGGTAAATACTCATGCAATGTTTCTTACAGCGTCATATTTGCCATGAGTGCGAATTTACGTCGATCTCGAATACATTCCACGTACATGTCGTGTTCGAGATCTTCCTGCACAGCCACATGTGGGACACCTTTCGCCATTTTAATGTTCCCAGGCGCAACAACAATCGAGTACATTTTAGGTCGCACTCGCACATACTCCTCGATTGGTTCACCTGAGCATTCATCTTTTTACCAACCATTAATACCTTTCCGTTGTTGTTACTAACGTGTGTTCATTTGGATAATCGCTGGTATCAAATTAATTTACCAAACATGGTTTAGCCATGTCAGCGTACTCATAATTAGTTGTTGTATGCATCAACAGCAAGTAAATGTCCGTGTACAGCATCGTGACCAAATTCTGGTGAAGCGGCCTAATCTTTTCGTAGCAAAACTTGTACATGAGCTGCTTCGACAAGTCCACCAAATACTAACCAACATTGATTGATTTTCTCAGCTGTAGGTTTGATTTCTTTTTCACAGTCAAAAGGCAACAAGTTCACCATCAATCCTTCTAGCTTCAAAGGCTGGTTCAGCGATGAGCCTTCGAAGTTTTTCTTGTTCATTATCACCGAAAAGGTAGACTCGGATGCTCAAATTCTCCATGGTTTTTCCGAACAAAACATTGTTCTTAAGCTTGAAAACGTCCTTCTCAAACTCATTTGTCGCCTTACTTCTCAGATCCGTAGTCATCTGCATGGAAGCTGTCATCTGAATGTGCTGCGTAAATTTAAGCACTCGATGAATCTTTATTATACGCATACCCAATCGCAGATACAGCTGGAGGTTTCGGGAGTAATACGTAATCGTGTTTTGTCCATAGACTAGTAATAGTTTGGTGCATTGAGGATGTTTACGTTCGGATTCATCAACGATCGCTCACTGACTGGGGACAACCATGTACCAGGCACCGACAAAGCTTTTGGAGCCAGCGAATCACAGTAATGAAGTTACGGCAAGGTGGTCCCAGTCACTCATGTACTTGTAAGGATACACACCTTTTCTTGTAAACAAATCCGTATTCTTTGGACAGTATCGACGGGTGATTGTAAAGTCATGAGACCTTACATTGCTCAATATCGTGTCCAATTAAGAATTAAACAAACTTATGAATCAATGAAATGTACCTGACGCAGCCTTAACGTCATGTAGTTTTCCATGTTGTTTGTAAAAACACTTACTGGGGATTTTGATGCCATGGCTTCTGCTTGCATAATCAAATGACCATCATACCCATGCTTGTTATGAGCACTACGACGATTGTTGTTTTATTTGGGTACATCCTCAACTGTAGATTACATGGTCTATGTTCAGTACCTCTCTATGCGCCAGTGATGTGTCTGTGATCACGAATTTTGGCATCGGTCTCAATGGGATCATCATATATTCATGAATGAGTGGCTGAGAAAAACTTAAAATGTTTTTTCGTTCTTAATCATGACTGCTGGTGAATAGAGCTGTAACTAAAGTATATTTAAGAAACACCTCAACTGATTCCTTGCCACAATACAACATTAATGGTTCAGTTTGCCCGACACACCGAACAACTGCATTACAAAACCCGCATTGGACTTGTTCAGCAACTTGTCTTCTTTGGTCTTTGTTAAAATCGTTTGCATCTTTCACTTCAATGTTACGAAATTCAAAGTCCGCGTAAATGATATGAGGAACTTCCAGCATTGGTTGCACTACAGTGAATTTGATATTGATTTTGCACGGTTCTGGCATTATTGTCCGCCGCAGTTTTTCACTGATACCACCACTGTTAAAGTCATGGCTGGTAAATAGTTGTTGGGTGTCAAATACCATTGTTCTTACTGTGCCGGGTAAGAAACCGGCCAAGATTCTATATTCATGCATAGTGTCATACCGAATCTGACCCTTTCTTTACTCTCTGCAGCAACGAAGCAATCTGAGTTTATCTATGTCGTCCATGTGTGGATAGTGCACGCAGTTAAAAGCCTTTACACTAAGTGAAAACATTAATAGAGATACTAGGATTAAATGTTTCAGATTTGTTTCGTGTGGCTTTAGCAACCTGTGCGGGAAGTTTGATATCACCAAATTTAACTTCACTCAGGTGCTGCTTGTATTTTCCAGGCAGGTCTTGATTATCATAACCCTGATATTACGCCGTCAAATTGCCCATTCAAACAATCCGTTGACGATTTTTTCATTAATAACCTACCTTGGCAGAACCCAAGCTTGTGTTTGTCTGTAACTAGATCCACGAAGTGGTTGATATGGAGAGATATGTACCTCGACTTGGGAACAGCGGCCGAGAGTCCATCCCGATCCTGCATTGGTGCATTTCTCCTGCGTCTCTAGTATCTTGTCATTGGCTTTATCAGTTTCAGCAGTGATGATGCTGGTGACGCTAATGTTCAGAATTGCGTGGGAACCTCTGTGAATCCGCGGTGACGTCGTTTTAAAACCATCGTTCTCTGCTTTACCTGAAGAGTGGCCAACGTTTTGTAACACCGATGTGATTCCAGGAATCATAATTATTAATAGTTGTAGAATCAGCTCCAAGTAACTCCAACGGCTCATCCCCGAGTATTATGCCAAATGAGTATGACCAGACTTTGTGCGATTGTATGCGTATGTTTAAAAAGAACGTGATAGCTCGCATTTCAAGTTATCAAATGTTTTCGCAAACATTTAAGTGACCATTCCTCATATTCAGATAATATCCAAAAGCACGCCATTTGAATTCGCTATTTCACAGCATTATTATGCATATCCACTCATTATCCCGTGCCATGATAAACATACATGGTCATCAAATAGTAATTTTAGGTCAACCGGATATTTCGCCAACGTCAACAATATTCCAGGTATTTTCCTATATTAGCCAAACAGATTTTATCATAGATCGATGCGGATTTGATAGGTATTATTAATTTCGCTTTGAGGTTAGACACGCCGGAATTAAATACATTGCTAAATTAAATCCGATAGCATATTCTCTAGGCATTTGTCTGGTACGCTCAAGAATCATGTCCTGATTACAGCTGCACCGGTTGCAACTTTCTCGTGTATTACACAGTGTACTATGTATAGCTTGAATATCGATCGATACAGCACTTGCTGCTTAGTAATCGTCTGCCGCTGATGAATAATCATAGCGTGTACAACCGCAAGAATGTGTTTGCATTGTGTTGACTTTCGTGGATAATTGACGCTAATCATCCGCAGGTTGCACATAGTATATAGCGTGGTTGCCAAGTCGTGGGAGACAGAGGCTGTGGCGATTATCAGGACCAAATAAGACAAAGCCGCATCAAGGCACTACTCCGTTTAAATCTTCAATGTGTGGGACAAGAACAACTGAATTGACTGAATAAATAACACGGCTATCGCTTTCAAAATTCTCCTTTAACATGTTTATATGGCAGAGTTGTTTCTGTTTCTGCCTCCTAGGGCTGTTGATGACAAAATTTAAGTCACTTACATTATACTGGAACCATAACACCCAGCCTGAAGAGGATTTCGAGATATGGACAGAGAGCAAGAACTCTGGCACCAAGCTAATAGTTGTTTTTTTCGTTGTAGTTTTGTCATACCTAAATTTCATTTTTAATTAGGGAAATTTAAGACTGATTCTTGATACTTCACAAGCCATTGGCAGCTTACATTTAAAATCAGAGACAATCAAGAAGATTAATTTGCGAAACCTCTGTTGAAAGCAGTTTCTCCTTTAACTACTTCATAGTTCCTCAAACAGTATGTCCAAGAACAAGCTCAAAAGGTATAAACCCTAATGACTCTTGAACTGACTCCCTACTAGCAAATAACAGTTACGATTCTTTTGTGGTATCAAAGCAATATGACCGAATCATCTTCTTGAAAGTCTGATGAAATCTTTCTAACGCCCCCACTAACTTTCACGGCGAAATGCAAAAGGACATAAATTGTTGTATGTCTAATTCATACATAATTCGTTGGACACTCCAAGACACGAACTTACAACCTTGTTTGGATAGGATGGATTTTGGAAGGCCAAAAAGAGTAAGAACATTATCAATTGCCTCTGGAAATCTTGTCGACGTAAACATTATGATCACCAAGTATTGGTTGCCTAACTTGATCTTAGATAAGGGACCGACACGGTCTACCATTATTCTGCTAAATGGTTCGTCATATGCAGGAATCGGTTCCAGATGAGCCTCAAGTATCATCTGATTGGGGTTTCCTACCATTGGGCAAGTGCGACAAGAACTGCGGTATTTCGAAACATCACTTTTAATTTTCAGATAACAAAAAATGAATTAAGATCTTGTGATAAGTTTTAAGGACTCCAAAATGACCAGACAAAGCAGTTTCGTGGCCTAGACTAAGAATTTCCTGAATCGGGTACTCAGGTGGTCCCCATTTTGTCATAAGGACCCCATTTTTCAATACATAACTTATTGGTACCTCTGCTGGTTGAAAATCGCTACCTTTTCAATGACCAAAACCAGGAGCAAAATTGACCTCATCGAAAGATTGACCCTTAAATGTGTCAGCTCAATGAATGATTCCATTATCAACATCATTCTCTAGAGCTCTTTTGTGATAGCTCTAGTAACTGCACAAAAAGGGTACAAAGCAGTGATTTCAGTCAAATACGATCACACTTTTGTTCTCAAAAAGGTTTGCCAGTTGCTAGTGGATTAACCACAACTTTATAGGCAGCTAAGTCAATGCCTAGCAATAAAATAACACATCAGTGTGCAAAGGATTTCAACTCCTACAGTCAATGGTCCTGAGACTAAGTCTGATGACAAATTTACACATTGAAGAGGAACATTACGAACGTCGCATTCAACTCCTTGAGGAAATTTCACAGAAGAAGACTTCACAAATAAAGTACTGATAATAAAAGACTTTGAGAAGCTCCTGTATCCCTTAATATTTTAATAGGGATAGGTTTGGCAGAATCATAAACAAGTGACCTTTAGCCTTTCGATATGAATGGTTCACAATTCTCATTAATACAATCAGACTGTTCGACCCAACAGATATGTTGTTTCCAGTACATGACCGTGACAATGACTGTTTAAAAACAAGAGCATTTGGAACATCTTTCTTCATTCTGTTGCATAGGTTTTAATTTATAGCAACCAGAAATAAGGTTCCCTTTTTTCTTATAATAAGTGCACGTAGGAACAGGTAAGGATTTCTGATTAGTCTTGTCAGAAGTTTGATTCCTATTAGTTGTGCCACATTGGGATTTGGAAATACTCGTAAGCGGATTCTTTTTACCAAACACCTGCTGAGAGGAAGACATATTGTCAAAAGAACATTTGTGAACCAAGTAATAATCGTTACCTGTACTAACAGCATCTTCCAAAGTTCCTACCTTTTGCTCATCAAGATAGGTCTTGACATCGCTACGGGTGAAATTCTTAAACTCTTCAGCTAGTTTGAGTTGTCCAAGGTTGTCATAATCTTTATCAACCTCATTGGATGCACACCACCTATCCAATAGTTGTTCAATTTCCCTGGCAATCTCGACACGGGTTTGGAAAATTTCTTTTGTGTAATTCGTAAACCTCCGTCGTATGCCTCAGTTAACAGCTCATAAACCTTTATGATACTTTATTTCACAACATAATAATCAGCACTTCTTTCTAATGACAATGAAGTGTACACTTCACGGGGTTGGCCAATAAGTACACACTGTAATAACAAAAACCAGTGCTCTATTGAATACGAGTAACCCAGGTGCCCTAGCTGAGGAAAATAATCTTCATCTTTTTCTTCAAAAGACGGGACTAACCTAATATTTTTGGTGACATCAAAAACTGAATTGTCATGAGGGGAGAGTTTTCTGCTTGCAAGCTCTGATACGTTTAATTTCAATTGCATTTCCATTACTTCTTTTTCTCCTTGCATATCTCTTTCTTCATTTTCCATTTGCAATTTCATTTGCATTTCTCTTTCTCCTGTTTTCATCGCCCTTTCTTCATTTTGCATTTCCGATTAATTTGCATCTCTCTTTCTTACATTTGCATTTCCAATTTCATTTGTATCTCTTCTCTTTCTCTTTCTCTTTCTTAATTTGAATTTCTCATTTCCTTTCTTCCTTTTTTAATTTGAATTTCTCTTTCTCTTTCCTGTTTCAGATTTTGGAATTGCATCATTTCTGTTTTAACTCAGATTTTCTTAATTATATTTTCATCTGGTTTTCTATTTTAAATTATATTACTGTTGTTACGACTCTGTAGTTAAATTACATGTGTGTTAAAATTTAAATTCTTCTAATTCTTTGTTTCATTTTTATTTCATTTTTACATCATTAAATGTAGTTATTATTATTATAATGATTATGTTTGCATGGGTCTAATAGTATGTTAGAAACATCGTATTTATTTAAAACGTAAATGTGACTCATGTAAGCACGAGCTTTGCATGATAGTAAATTCGTCGCAAGTAAACATTCAGCAGTAGCTATGTAAATGATTGGCTGATACTTGTTCAGGCTTTCGTAATGTCCAGATGGATTGCGAAATCTCACGTGTACTTCGTGCGTGTGTACATGAAACGACGTATTAGTTTCTTTTATATGCTTAGTTATCAGTAAGAAAGTTCAGTCATAGTGATAGTCATAGTCGTAGTCAGTCATAGTTGAGAGTCACATCACAAGATCTTGTAGAGTTTCTAATACCTTAAGGAAAAGGTATTCCTGTGCTGGAAAGAGTTGTGCATTCGTACGAGGAACAACATGTGTGTTGTTAGTGGTGGTAGCTGTATTTCATCTACTTTCTAAATAATTATTTTACAAAGCTTGTTGTAGTCACTCTTTCTTTGTGTTACTTTGAACGAGCCGTTACGTAACATAAATAAATTGGGGGCTCGTCCGTGATGGATCTATAAAATTGGCTGATTTATGAAATTGGCTGATATATGAATTTGGCTGATATATGAAATTGGCTAAAAATTGAAATTTAAATTCCCTAGTTCATTTTATTTGAAAGTTTAGTGAAAACAACAGGCTTTCGTTAAGAATGTCAAAAGTGGAGTTTTCTTTCTAGTCCAGCTCAACAACAGTTGGATAGTCTGAAGAATGAGTTGCTTGAACTTGCCAGAAAGTACCATCTTTCTGAAGCAAAAGCTTCCTTGACAAAGCAAGAAATCAAAAAAAATTTAATTCAATATTTGGTAGGACAGAATGTTTTTGACCAAAGTGTTTTAGCATCTGTCAGTAAGTCTATGACACTCTGACAGTAAGAAAATAGAACTAAAAATAAAAAAAATGGAAGCTCGAGCTTCAGAGTCAGAATGAACAAATGTAATTAGAAGAAAGGGAAAAAGAAAGACAAATGCAATTAGAAGAAAGGGAAAAAGAAAGGCAAATAGAATTACAAAAGGAACAAATACAAATAGAAGAAAGGGAAAAAGAAAGGTAAATGGAATTACAAAAGGAACAAATACAATTTGAAGAAAGGGAGAGAGAGAGACAGATGCAAATTAAAATGAAAGAAATGGATCTGGCAAGTGACAGGCACGATTCCACTTCCCGTGCAAATTCAAATTTTAATATTTTAGGAAATATCAAGTTAGTTCCCCCTTTTAGTGAAAAGGAAGTAGACAAATATTTTATTTTGAAAAAGTTGCTGAGAATTCGAAATGGCCAAGAGAGTATTGGACTCAATTATTGCAGAGTGTACTTTGTGGCAAGGCCAGAGATATCTATATATCTCTGTCAGTACAACAAAGTTCTGATTACGATTTGGTTAAGGAATGCATCTTGAAGGGTTATGAATTAATCCCTGAGGCTTATCGGCAAAAGTTCAGAAACTACAAAAAAGAAACTAGACACACTTATGTTGAATTTGCTAGAGAAAAAGAACAGTTGTTCAAGAGATGGTGTCTGAGAAAATTGAACATGATTATGAAAGACTCGAACAACTGGTATTACCTGAAGAGTTTAAAAACTGTATTCCTAGTGATATCAAAAATCACCTTGAAGATCATGAGGTCAAAACCTTGGAAAATGCTGCTCTTGCTGCTGATAAGTATTCCTTAAAGCAACACACTTTGTAAAACATTAGAAAGAATTTAATTATGAAAATTATAAAATATAAATATATCAGGAACCTACAGTATTATGAATTAAATCCAAAATAATTCCAACATTGCTGTCACAAGCCATAAAGAATCGATAGATTCGAATGAGTTCCAGATCGTCACATGTACTGATCTGCCAACAGTCCTGATGTATCACAGTGGCATTGTCCGTAACTCATTTTATCAAACTCATATTAGTCCCAAAATATTTTCGTCACAATAACTATTCACGTGACCTACGTTGCAGTACTCAACCGACATTAACTGACAAACCACAAATAACTCCAACTCGTAAATCGTAAATAGATTTATTATTAGATTATCAACGGCTGCATTTTTTTCAGTATAGAGTCAACGGTTACTTTGTTTCCAAACACTAGTGTAAAAGCTGCTGTACACCACCCTGTAGTCATCTGCGCTCAGTAAAGGTAAGATGATAATAGGGGTTTCAAATCGAGATTTCCTTTTGGGTTTTCTAAAATGGCAGCCTATAACCATATGAGATGATTCGGGTAGTTCAGGAAAAAACATTGTTCAGTTTTGGATATCAAATTATTTTTCATAAAATAGCGTTGGAATTTTTCAATGAGAAATATTTACGAATTAATTCTGGAGTCATTGGGTTTGAAATCCGAACTGGTTTAGGTAAAATGGCAACCTGCAGAAAGACTTTTGTCCCTATTTTTTTTATTTATTTTGAACTTTAAAGCGTTCATTCCCACTTATAATTTATTTTGTTCAGTAATTTGTTTATTTTCAAGCTCAATTGTTGTAGGAGGTTAGGAAATTTTTCAATTGACTGAATAGCGAATGAAATTAATTATTGATAGCAAAATAGCGTATCCTCGCTATAAGTAGAAACTGTTGTTACTATGGACACAAACTACGCAATACAAGAAGCGAAACCAACATGTTTTGTAAAACTGAACAAATCATTTTAATATCACAGTTGCAAATGAAAATATAAGAGGTTCTTACAGTATTATGAAGTGAATCCAAAATAATCCTGATAAACTTCTATGAAATTCTAAACAATGAAAAGTTCCGTATAAATTTAACAACCTGAAATGTACTGGTCCGCCAAGAATCGTGAAGTTTCGAATATGTCGACGTCCAGAACTCCCTTAAATAATTCATAACAGTTCCAGAATAATATCATATATCAAATAATGAACACTTTCTATTTCCACTGAACAGACCAAACAAATGTTTTCCTCTCGAATAATATAAAACAACATAAAACACCTCCACAGACTTACAACAGGACCACAAGAAATGAGGATGACTCCAAAGCCAGAATGACTCCGATTGCTCAGTTCCGTCCTTACATACACCTTTTATTGCAACTATATTTCAAAATATACCCCAACGTCACGGATCTTACTACTCATTTTGCTTCGAAAACACCTATTCATGTGACCTAACCCAGTCAATAGGAACTTACTGAATTCTTCAGAATCGTCCAAACTCCATCAGCCAATAAGAAATTAATCCAAAGGCGCCATTAACTCTAATTACTACAATATTATCAGTAATTGTCAATGCATACGTCAGCATCTATTTATAGATCCTTTGTAATGTTTACGCAATTAACATACTCAGGTCACGTAGGCAAAATGTAACTAAAGCTATTCGGTACAAAATTAACAACTATGAATAACAATTACAGAAATTAAATACAATCATGTACCAGGAGCAAAAAATATAGATATGCATAACACTGTCCAGAATTGTAAATGGCTCACTAAGCTGTACAATATTTCCAAAGCAGTTCCTAAAGTCTGCCCTGCTGAATGGCAGTTTCTACTTCTTTGCCGAATAGCAGTATTTATTTCATTGTACTCAGGAACTCAGAGAGTTTGATATTAACATATATTCAAGTAATATGTTTTTTGCCACCGACTATAAGAAATAATGAAAGTAACGTTCGATTTTTTATTTGGGTAAGGTTGAATCTAGTGAATAAACAATGCTCTTGAACTTTTAAAGTCATACTTGGAGTTTCATGCAGCAATGCGTTTTTCAAATAGTTTCCAATACCGACAGTTGGTTAGTCAGAGACTGATTAAAATGTTCCACTATGCACTGCAAATACTTCATTATATTTTTCAGACTTACTGCATAGTGATGACCCACTTTTCACATAATGGTAGGTTAGGCAAAAGTGCTGCATAGCATATCATTTACTGCATGAACAACAGTCTAAATGCTCAATAGGATATGTCGCTTTGACGTAGGTTACGTTACTGCATAGCATCCATTCAATAGCATATGCGCGTTTAAATAGGTTACATTTCTGCATACCATCAACTGTTACGAATCTATAGTGTTCAACTAAGTAACCAAAACGTTTCGCAAAATTTAACAAATAAATTATTTCCCTTCAGTACAAAGTGATAATTTAAAAAGAACTTACAGTATTGTGATTTATATTCCAAATAGTGTTAAAAACTCTATCATAAAATTTATAGTTATAAAATAATTCCAGTGGTGAATTCCATTATTTAATGTGCTGCATTGCCTGTATCCTCGAATGTGCTAATGTGCCAGTGGTCTGGAACGTAGTGATGTGTTAACAGTCGATTTAACACAATAATATAATACAAAAAGGTACTTGAATGAATTCACAATAATTGAAAATTGTGACTTATTTCAAAAAGTATTAACGAGCACTTTCTAAATCCAGTGAACAATTTAAAGAAATAAATTTACCCAAATTAAAAATTGGACACACTAAGAAGACTGATTTTACTTCAGAGGTCAAGGTAGGAATGGGTAATTTTGAAGTAAACAACATTAATATAAAAACCTAAGGCACAATAATAAAGCCAGTATGCAAGTCATTTTCCTTTCTGAAACATTCTCAGTTGTCATCCAGATCCAAGTGAAAAACAAATGTCCTAACCTCAGATACAAGTAAATATGCTTACCTCCATTAATAATGATCTGTATATTTAATATATCATCATTGAGAAATATTAGCAACGTGTTATGTGCTTTACAAAATAAATGTCACTGGTCAAGTACACCCGTAACTTGCTTTTCGACAAAGGTCAATTGCAAAATACAGATACATAACAGAAAATCATGAAAGAAAAGCCAACAAACAATACAAATTAAATATACACAACATCACTGTTATGTAATAGTCTAAACACTTAATTGCTATTTTATCATTTAAGTTTAGGAGAAGTCGATGCATAGCGAAGTTGTTTGAAACGCCAGATTTGTCAAGCCGCTGTCAAGGTTTTTTTCGGACTTCTATGTTATAGAGAGCCAATAATGCCTGTTATGTGTAGAAATTCGAACTTCCATTATGTCCGAAATTTCCGTAACGAGAAAGAACAGCAGCAATCTCCAAGTTCACGCAGTACGACAATTCTGTAAATGATTTAATCACACTTGATGAAGTGTATCGATGAAATGGTTTTTACTGGTTTGCTGATAAATGGTAGAATAACGTTTTTCTAATTTGTACCAAACATTTATCAGAAATACTAAAACACTAAACTTGTAACGTCGGACCAAGTTTATATGTAAGAATTGTAAGCAGTTATTATAGGCCTGATGAAATCAAGGTCAAATGATCATCCTCTGAAGTTGGCTTTACCAATTAACCTTAAATAACTTAATTTAGGAGAATAGGAGGGAAAGCAACATTGAATTGCTAACCATATGCAAAGGGGACCTGAGGTTTGTCCAGTGTCTGTATAATATTATAGTACAGTTCACGGACGTATTTAAGGTTATGTCTGGTTGTGTCAATACATGAATGATAGCAGTATTGGCAAATGAACTCCCCTTCCCAGTATGTTACTTTTCAAATATGATGATAATGCACAGTTTGTAAATGCATGATCATTTAATTTTTTCATTCATATGCTGATGCCATAGACAGTTTTTTCACCGATACGTTTGTTCAACATTATTAGGGACATGCGCACATTAAAAAATATACACTTTATCATTTGCAAACTCCAGTGCATGACCTTCATCAAATAATATGTATTTTAAAAGCAACTAAACATTAGTCCTTAGTCCTTAGAATATTGAAACAATACATATTTTAGTCCGGACGTCACACCTAAAGTACTATTTCGTTCAAGAGCCTTTACGAGTGAAACATTAAAATAACTCAGTATAAAGATTTGGTACTGTTAGTTTCAATTCTAGTAATCTAGAATTGTAAAAGTCTGATTTACAGAACAAACTTATGTGCAATTCAATTATATGTGAAATGTGTCCATATGATTAATATGGGGAACCTTAAAATTGTACATTCTATTGCGAAACACTTGAAGACCCGTTTAATAACATGAAATTTGAATTTTTATTTGTAATGACTAATATAATTCTACGAATAAATTCTGCTTAATATCTGTATTTTGATCTTCTAAAGAAACCCAAGAAAACCTAAATTGCAAGAAACATGCAAATTAAACGCGCCGCTCCAACGCAAAATATTTTCCACCCATCTCTTCCCCCCCCCCAACTTACTTCATGATACATATGGTAAAGCCGTTGAAGTTGACTTAACGACTGTTACACCATATGATCTAAATGTTTTGCTGCACAGATTATATAAAGACAAACGACCCACTCAGACAAAGAGCTGAATGAGAAGCCAACCTTAAAACCAATCAGCAGAAGGTCATAAAAATACTCTCAAAAATGCACACAGTGCTATCAACACACATTTAAAAGCATTGAATACAGATATAAACATCTTTACGAATAGAGAGCTTAAGCAGGGAAATGGCATGTCAAATGATAAACTGAAAATAATTTTAAAATATGCCCTTTCTAGACGAACTAAAAACAGGATATTATTTTCAAGCCAGATCCGGAGAACATTCGTTTACACCTTGCTAAAATGATCGAATCACAATCAGATTGTGCCTATGATACATTCCTGGCAATTCACTTTGTGAGAAGGGGTTGAACTTCATCAGACTTTGACACATGCAGCTGTGGAAAACATGTTTCCTGTTGCGTCGTTGTTAATAATTTAACTAAATGTCGCAATAAATCACCAGATCTATTTTATGGCATTGACAACGCTACTTTAGTAATCCAATCGCTCCATGAACTCCATACACCGTGAAGCCATTATCAACATGTGATTTTTCAAGTTTTAAGTCTGACATCTGCAAAAACTACTGGGGAAAGGAAGTGAAGTAGAGCAACTGACATCCAAACAATGAATGATGATGGTCTTGAAATTGGACACAGTCTAGCCAGTATCAGTCTGTTAGTTCTAACGTTTTATGTCTGAAGTTTACAAAACAGCTGGGGATGAACCTAAGTAGAAAGCAAGCTGTCTTAGAGCAACTGCTATCCATGCTCTAAATGACTATGGCCTAGAAAGTAGTGGACACATAATGTTTATGTCATGATACTCTGTCGGGGCGTATAATAGATACAATTTGTTATTAAACAGGAAATAGATACGGCCAAAATCATGTCGATAATCTCCACTGCTCAACAAAATCCGAATTCATCGGCAGGTACCCAGCTTGTTTCTGTAAGATGCCAACAATAACTTTCAGGCAATTATCAGAGTCTTCGCCCTCTTTTGATATAGCCTGAGAAGTTCTATGAACAATGTGGGAACGGAAATGAAAAGAATTCAGAATTGGATCTTTTTGTACACGAATTTACCAAAGTAGGAATACAAATTCAAAGCAAACATTTCATTCGCACATGATAACCAGTGAGAAATACTTTATTTAGTTGCCCCAAACAACCAACAATCGTTCTGCATTCTTGATGGATTGCATATAACATTTACAACCAGAAAAGGTGAAATATTCAATTGTTACGACTGTATGATCGTAAACTAAGAAATAGGATAAGTAAAACTAACAAGTTTAGTAAAATTCAACAAACAGTTTAATTATTTAATTTATAGAATGAAAACTTAAGCGTTAAAATATTGTAATCCAGAATTTTATTCTCTGCAGTTTCTTCGGATATATTTACAAGGGAGTTCTTTATAATGATTATCCTTTGAAGTCTTATGTATACATTGATTAACGAACGTTAAAAAAACTTGAACTTAGTAGAATAGGAGGTAAGACAACATCCAATTGCTAACCATCTGCTAAAGGAGTAAGGAGACCTGAGGTTCATCATGGGTCTGTATAACAGTATGGTACTGTGCACGGATGCACTCTTAAGTTATGTCTTGTACTATAAATACATGGGTGATAACAGTATTTGCCACTACAAGTGAGCTTCACTGACCGGTATGTAAATTTTCAAATAGGCCGTTGATACACCATTTGTACCTGTAAGCTCAGTTTGTTCTGATTCAGAAGCTGATTTCAGAGGCAAATTTGTTCAGCGATATATTTGTTGAACATTATTGGTAAAAGAGGATTTAAGAATGAAAACCAATATAAATCAATAGAGAAATTTTGTATTGCAAATTCCAATTCCGATTTGTAAAATTCTAATTTACGGAATACAAATCTGAAGCTATTCAGTCATATCTGAAATGTGTTCAGATATTTGTTTTGGGGAGTCCCAAATTTGTGATTCCAAACCTTACAAAATTCTTGAATCCTTAAAAACCTATTTAATAACTAACTTGAAATGTGAATGATTATTTGTAATGACTGACGTAATTCTGCGAATAAATTCTATTAAATACACGTATTTTGATATTTTACAGAATCTGTGAAATATCTAAATTCAAGACAAAAAAATAATAACACATACAGCACTTATCAAAAATATAAATCTTATTCCCATCCTCCTCTTCTGCACTCTCCCAGCTTTCAACGTGTTTCAAATACATATGGAAAGTGCAATAAAATTGACTTCCTCACAATAACATAAAAACCAGGAAAGGAGGTAGAAAAGGCTAACATGGTAACGCTACCAATGCTTGCGTTCAATGATCTTATATCAGATAACTTTGTTCTTCTTTGCCCTTCTGCATTATCCGACATTGTATGCAAACACATTTATCGTCTGTGGGACTCAAAATGTCAGGTTCTGAACTCCACTTTAGTTTTAATTGTACATTAGGTTCCTTACAGCATGTTTTCATGGCTTCCTGTTGGTACACAGGTTTGCATGTAAGAAGATAATTGCAAGGATTGTAGATAAAGGAAAGGTCTCATTGTCGAAGTTGTTTTATGTAAGCTCAAACGACAGCTTCAGTCTCTCTTCATAGTCAAGGAATTAATGCTACTATTGAAACTATAAGGACGTTCACCTGTGTCTGATGATCAAACTTTATGGCTTCAAACTATTAGTTTCAGTATGTTTAATGAAAAGCAAATGATTTTGACAGATCATCTTTACTCTTCACCGATTCGAAATAAATTTTGAGAAATGTAATGCAGATATTAAAGTCGGCAGAAACAAGAAAAGCATTGTGACATTAATAGTTTTACAACGAGAAGGTGATGAGAGAAAACCAGTAATTTTTGCCACAAGACTCTAGTTGCATAATGCTGTGTAGATGTGAAGAAAATTGAAGTAGTATCTGGACGTAGTACAAGAATATATAAGCAATTTACAGTTTGTAACAAAGGTACCGACAGTAGAATCATCACATGGCATGCACAATGCTTTAACTATGAAATTTTGCTACAGATGGATTACACTATCAATGAATATAACTGGTATCACATTAAAGGCAGATTATTTTCGGCTTAATGATTTATCTGCATATTTGTATCTTTGTTTATGTTATGGAATTATAGTAGCAAATATCTTTCACATTGCAGCTTGAAATGTATTTAGTCTGTTTCAGCCTCCAGTGAAAATACCCTATTAAGTTTAATGAAAGACGAAGGAATGAAGCATAGCTGTGACGCAATGCTAGAAGACATTTGACTCTTTCAGGAATAATGTACATAATCCAATTTGTACCTACGGACAACATAGTCATACCTGTTAGTGAAGGCAAATGCCTGGAGTGAGACCCAGTAAATCACTCGAAGACTATTTTCTCCATCTTGGTTGATAATCACCTTTAGACCCATAAATAAAAAATGCCCTTTGTATCAATTCTGCAAAGGCTGATGAAGCCACATTCACCTGCAGAAATCATATCATCAGATAAAGTCATATTGACCTTCACTTGTAATCTTTTGACTTCACAATCGACTGTCTTCTTTGGTTGTTGTTTCATTACTAATCGCTCCAGTTTCAATACTGTATATGTTTCCAACGCTCATCACAACATTCCAACAGAAAGCAAGAATACAAATAGACCTGGACTAATCAATCTCTATCTCTGTCTCTGTCTCTGTCTCTCTGTCTCTCTCTCTCTCTCTCTCTCTCTCTCTCTGATAGGCTAGTTAAGTGGTAAATGTGAAGATGATTGATATAAATAGTTGTTTTTAAAGTTTGGTTAGTAGAAAAGAAACATCATAAATTATACAAGTTTATAAATGTTATAAAGGGTGTATAAAATAAAAACAAAAACTTAACAGATGTTAAAATCCTTGTAGAAGGTAGAGCTATTGATACAACGATTTTGGTATGCTAAATCTTGTTTTCCTAAAACTGTCGTATTTTCACGTTTTTTGTCACTGATCATGGTGTGATAAAATAATATGTGTCACTTATTAATAATTGTTATTATTAAATAAATGTTGTTAAGTCAAAGGACATAAGCTGGCTTTCGCATTTGGCAATTCTTCATAAAGTATAGCAATACGGCCGGATAGGTTTTGTATGTATTGACTGATCGGTGTTTAATAGCTCATCAAGACATCAAAACGTATATACTGCCGAAGAAATTGGAACCAATTGCCTTGCTCAGAGAATGTCCCAGAGTCATACGCATCCTGGTCCTGACTGAACTCAGTCCTTTTGATCACGAGTGAGACATGCTAACATCTGAGCCAGCACGGTTCCATTTATAGCAAAAGGATTCCTTTCTCAGTCCAGGATATATGATTGCTTTAACACATTTCATGCACTTGTAAGTCTTTTGTCGTTCAAACAGTAATAAAGCAGTCAATAAACCACGTGGACATTTTCTCTATTTTTGGAGGATAATCCCTAAAAGCATTAATTTCTGATGTCATTTATTGATACTGTTGAAGTTCTCAACTTGTAATCTGTGACGCTAGCTAGACATAAGGTGAAAGGAATACAACGCTACTTTGTCCTCACAATGATTTATAGGTTTTATATACTTGAGAAAATAGGCAAATATACTCTTACAAATAAAGATGTACAAAATGTAGACTGAATCATTGTTGCAAATTAAACTAGTAGTTCTCTTGTGTCCGTTGAGAATTAGGCCGTAAAGTGACTATTGTAGCTACACCTGTCTAAAATTTCAATTAGCTTAGACTGTATAATGACAGTGGTGGGTAATATTGATACAAGAGTTTAATACAATGGCGATATGGTTGAAATGTATGCAAAAAGAGGAGACTTCAACTTATAGGTATAGTTTGGTCTCTAGGCCATTAAAATATCAAGATGATCACTTAGATTTGGGAACACTTGCTTAATATTTTTCGCGGTTGTTGATAATATTCTGCACATGAAAGAAATAGAGTAGAAAACATATATAGCACGATCAATTGACCTACAATACTTTTCAAAATACTATTAGCAATTCAGTCTTCAACATGCCACAAGTGTGATTAAGAAATAGGTGCAAAACAATTCAACAAAAATTTTTAGATATTCAAAAGAAACTATTGTTTAATAATTTAAAGAACAACTAAAACTCATTCTCCTACATCTGTGATAAAATTGATTTTTGATTTTTTGTAGCATCAATCCTGATTTATATTGCATTGATTTTTTGTAGCATCAATCCTGATTTATATTGCATCGACTTGGTTCCATATCATTTATGTTCTTTTTGAAACTAAAATATTTACAATAAAAGAAATATTTTCTTAGTATTGCATCATTTAGCAAACTGGAAATAAATATAATGTGACTGTACAACCTGTATATTTTGTGAAATAAACAGCAGGACATAAATTTGACAAAGTGGCCCCAGTTTTAAATGGATCGCTAGCAAGCAACTAAACCTATATAAATTCTGCAAAACTTCTCTAAAAAGTTTTGAGAATTCACCGCCTTTCATCGTCGCCGATCTCTAAATGAAACACAACCTTTTATATAACTCACAGTCATGTTTCAGAGAAAAGCACTAATGACAAACTACCTTTATTAAGGTGGCTAATACATGTCTAACTGAATACCCTCACTGCTTTCCTACTTCCCAAACCTACGTGCATATATTAATTTAGATATTATTATGCAATGTATGTTGTTATGTATATTTTTATGATTACGTACGAGTTTTTCAAAACTTGTATCTGTCCATATATATTGTATTTCTAGTTTTAGTAGTGTGGCCCTTTGACTATTGCGTCTTCCTTTTTTCCCCTGTAGCTTTGAAGTTGAATTCCGTTTGTTGTGTCGGCAGGTCCATGGCGGCTCTGGAAGGGATTTTGTCTAATCTGGGTTGATTTCTGGGACTTTTAGATCTATCTTTAATTCTGCCGTTAATTTCCCGCTTGATAGTTTATTCTTCATTCTTTGTCTGAATGGTTTGTTGCACGTTTGGAGGGCTTGTGTCATAAGATGATTGGTGAAGAGTACTGATACTTAGGTGAGGTACGTGAGCACCACTTCCTTACGTCGTGTGGGTTCTCCAGTTATTATTAGGCTTGCCTGTATGGGGGTATGTTTGATTATTCTTGAGTATGCACGGAGAGCTTTTGATTGGACTGTACCCAATTGCCGGAGTAATGCGGCGCTCGATTATCCATAGACTTGAGAGCCGTAGTCCAGTTAAGATTTTTATCATCGGCCACCAGTTAGGGCCTCTAAGGTTTTGGACTTGGTTTATATCTCGACTGCAGATTTTAAAACTCTTTGATATAGGTAGCCTATGTGGGCTAAGAAATTTGCACGTTTTTAAAACTTTATAAGTACTCATTTAAGGAAGAAATTTGGTTGGGGTTGGTAGTTTCGGCCTCATGTTCGGACCACTACCTCTGTCGTTTGTTGTGTTGCTAGTTTAAATCCCCATTTGTCTGCCCATTTCCCTGTCGCAGATGGGATAACAAAGCCCGTCTTCAAAAATCCATACGACATGACTATAATAAATATAATAAGAACAGGTAGAACCCTATTAGCAGAATGCAAATGAAAGTTCAGAATAAGGGTAACACACTGCCCTCATTGCATAGCTCCAGAAATATTCAAACATGTTCTAAACATTTTCCTGTATTATTATCAAGAAAGGAAAGAACTACAAACAACAAAAAACATAGGAAAACAAAGTACATACCATGAGATATTAGTATTACGACTCCATGGTCTTAATCTAAGAAACAGATAGAAGCAAAACCAACAAGTTTTGTAAAACGGAACAGTAACAAATAATTTCATTCTCTAAGTTATAAAATAAAACATTAAGAGAAATTTACATTATAATGACTTGAATCGAAACCTATCCTGAAGCGTTATGCACAGTCCAAAAGAAACAAGTGTTCCGAATGAATTCCCGTTCCTCAAATGTGCTAATGTGCCAACAGTCTTGATGTATCACAATGGCATTGTCCAGAGCTCCTTTGAATAAATTCACAATAGCCACAGAATAATATTCTCGTCCAGAGTCAATAAGCAATTTATAATTCCAATGAATAATCCAAACAAATGGCTCCTTTCAAATTACATCTAAGCGCAACATTAAACACATCTACAGATTGATATTACAACAAAAAGATAAGAAATAAGAAAATAGGAATGAATTCATTTTCCACCTCTTCGACTTATATACAAACTATTCCTCTGCGCAGCATTATATTCCTACTCGATCTCTGTTGCAATAACTCCCACGCGACATTTCACAAAATCTCAGTTCGTAGCAAACACCACCCCTGCTTCAAACTTGTCAACAGGTTTATTATCAATATTGATTTTAAGACTTATAAACACAGAATTATACATCATATGCAGTCTAGAGTGATGCACCAAATGTAAAAGACACAATTTAGATATACACGACACTAGAGGCCAAAAACAAAAACCTGTTGAGGACACATAGTAACGTCTAAGAATATATACAAAAAATTAGGAACAAGTAGGAAACTGTTAGAAACACAAACCTGAGAGAGAGGGGAATGTAATACTAGGCCCGCCACGGCGAGAACAAGTGATTAAACAAAATACCATCCCCCACCCCAATCTGAGACTCGCTTGTCTAAAAGATAGACGGAAGTTCAAGCGAGCAGGATAAAATCAAAACACACAGAAAGAAAACACAAAATAAAATAACAACTATTTAAACATAATGACCATAATATTACTTAACCAAATGATCCTAAGATTCGCTTAATTAAAAAATAAAATATGTAATTAAAGATAAAATAAACCAAATGAGCAATCAGGTGAAGGCAACATAGGCAACAACAACGCAAAAGAAGGTGCAAACAAGGCCGACAAAGAATAGAAATAACAGAGATCAGTAAAGAAAGAACATAAGTCTTGAGACCACCAGGGAAGAGCATAATGATGACATAGGGAAGGAAGGCAGAAACAAACACCAGACAGACAACAAATAACGAAGACAGAATAACGTCGAGAAAGAAAACACCGAGAAAGCGAAAGATCAAGGAGTCCTTCTTAAGACTAATCAGACAAGAAATTGCCAACTCAAATAATTAAAAACTAAATTCAGAAACAAAAAACAAAAGAAAATAACCAGCCCTCATCCACACCCTTTAACGCAAGAGAAATTTACTTATTTATAGTTCACACACAGTATAGCACACATACCACTGCACACAAAAAGAAGATATACATATATAACATACCCACGCGCAAATCATAACCACTACAAGCACATACAGAACCACTACCACCACCCCACCACCCAAAAGAGCACACACAGCGCAATTATCTTATAGGGTTTTCATTCTGACCAAAGAAAGCCCTAATCTCGCGAAAACTAAGGTCCGGAAGAGAAAAACCAAACTGGTATGCTCCAGGAGACATGAGCTAACGGCGACGCGAAAACCAAGATCACAAAAATCATACGGCCACCATGAGCCAACTTCACTTGCACTTTTCGAAAATAATTACTCTCAGTACACAAAAAGAAACAAACTGCCTCATAAGACAATTCAGAACACATGACTATTTGATCCGGGAATGTACCTACTATATTTTTCCATGTTAGGATCAGGAAGGCTGACGCAAATAGACAAATGGGCATAGATTTGACATAATACGGCAGTATAGCAGTAGGGAGGAGGCTGATGGATGGATGGAAGGATGTAGGAAGACAAGGATTCTGATCAGAGGAAAGGTGGAGTCGGAATCCGGAGGGCTCAGTTTGCTACCTTAGTCCTGTTGGCCACGTTTCTTTCCACTGATAACCAGTGGTTAGCGCGTCCGCCTCGGATGCGTGAGGTCGCGGAATCGAGCCCCGGCCGAGTCAAACCATAGACTTATAAAAATGGTACTAGCACCTGCCTCGCTTGATGCTCAGCATCAAGACATTAGAGTTAGATCGACCTGGTGTCAGGATAATGTGACTGGATGGGACATGATGTTACATGTCTGCAGCATGATGCCACAGTGCTAGACATCGTAGCGATATGACTGAAAAATTGAGAAAGCTACGATAAAATCCAAATCATACACACTTACACACTCTTCCCATTTCATGTTTGAGTGGCATTCATAATAAGCGGTTAAACGCAAAAATGAATGAGCACAAATTAAATGGTCGCACATGTCGATAGGCGATAATTCAAAGCAGCAGCTCTGTAGTCATTTGCATTCTGTAAATGTAAGACACAACAGGGTCTCTAAATGAGGTTTCCATTTTTATTCTCTAAAATGACTGCCTATATTCATATCAGAAGGGTAGTTGAGACACGAAATGTTCCTTATTTTGGGGTTGTACCTGTTGTACCTATTTTACAGCCTAATGTAGGAATGTTTAAGTAAGGCATTATATCAAAACTTTGGAGCTGTTAAGCAAACTAGCAACCTCAAGAATGAATGTTGGTACAATTTATTAACTGTTGTGACATTCAAACTAGTCGTTCTCACTTATGATTTATTCTAAACAGTAATTTTTATTTTCATGCTCGCTTTTAATAAGAAATGAGCAAATGTTTAAATTCAATGTATTGGGAATGAAGTTAATATTTGATATAAAAATACGTTATACTAGTTATGAGTAGAAAAGGTCGACAATTATAAATGACTTAGTAAGCTGGGACACCACAGCGAAGTTTGAACTCGCTATCTCTTGTTTGACAGCCGTGATACACAGAAAGAAAGACAAACGTGGGTAGTTATGTATAAGGTGAGATCTGTTGATATGTATGCGGTGATCATGCATCTAACTGGCAGTCAGTTACGACGTTTGAAACTGTATTTGTTTTAGGATCATTATAAGACATGGTAAATAGACATCAAAATCTCAGTGGATTATGAGCTAAATACTGACATATTAATATAAGGCCTCTTGCTAATTACGGGATATTCTTTCAGTTTTGTTTGAAACATTTAAATGGCATGGAAGAAAATACAGAATCTTGTCATTTGAAGAAGTCAGTTGGTGGATATGACTCTGATGTGGAGACAGGAATGATGGCCCGTTTAGCTTAGTGTCTAAAGAAACGTTGTTTTTTTTTCTGCTTGATGCAATCACAAAATCCTCGAAAATCAGATCAATAGCACATTTATTTTGCTCTTTCATATTAATGTTTTCAACAATCTTTACAGACCTTTCTACTGGGGGTGTTGAACATGGCTCATACAGTATTTACTTCTAACGACATCATATATGGCACATAAACACAAAGAAATACAAAGAACTAAATACAAGCTTAAGCTCATATCCAGATGTACCATCATTGACAATTTTCCTTATTTAAATAATCTGACTCATGTGACGATTGCAAGACAGCGTTTGAGTCTTCCTGGACTTATCGCCATCTATTACCAATATTTTTGGCTATACATGGCGACAAGTGTACTTATATCTGGAGGCAGAAGAACTCTGAGCGACCCAAGCAAGAACGACCGACGCATTGGAAACTACTGGCAAGCTTTCTCACAAGCGCACCTTGGTCGAGCCGAGACTTCAACTCACGTGGACAGAGGTGAAATGTGAATTTGATCTGTAGACCACTCTAGAGCGGGCCCAGGAATGAACTGCATATATGAAGAAACTTGGAAACGTTGGTACAAACTAATGAAATATTCATATTGATGTAACAGTATCTGATAACAATTATCAACTGCAGATATCATAAGCAGATTAGTTAAACATAATATATGCTCTCCACAAGCAATCCGGGTTCAGATAGATATGATTAGAGTACAAGAATAACGGTTATGGAATGTACACAAGTATCTGAATCAAGCACTGGTGGTGAGAAATGTAAGCACACATCTATAATTAGAGGAAGATAATTTAAGATATAGTTTTAATTACATAAGTGTCACATTTTGACAACTTGTGAAGAACTGTGCAATTATTGCTTTTACAACTGTACACTGTTAGGTCCACACAAGCAGACGGGCTTCAAAACGATACTCTTTCGTCTCGAAAAAGAGGGCAAATAAGAAAACAGTGGTAGATGACAAAAAACGGAACAAACTTCTTAGCTACTAGTATGTATTTTCGGATTGCAACAAATAGGCTTCTCCTTTGCCTCGCTCAAACTGTAAGTATTTGACCATTCGAAACGAAAATATATCTATATTTTTGGATAGTGTACCTATTGTACAGATCCTAGCAATAGAGCTGAAAAAAAAAAACGGAAAGAAAGCTTGCTGCGGTTTCTGGATAACAACACGAACAGTCATCGATTAATGATAAACGATTTTGGATAGAAGTGTTCAAGTTTTGTCTTATAAAAATCACAAGCTCGTCCGCGTCGATACCAAGAATGATCCGGTTGCTTAACTCGAAAAAAAATCCACTTTGGTGGCAAGCCTGGTCCTAGATGAGAGCGCAATTGGAACCTTTCGTTGCCGACTCACTAATTGTTGTGGACAATCTCAAATTGATTGAAAGGCCCTCGATCAAAGATTGTGTAACTGATCCGGATCAGAGCTTTCAATTCTGTCAACGACCAGCGTTTCTACCTGTTTCGCGATCAGTGTAACGCGTGAAGCCAGGGTTTCGAGCACCATTCGCACAACTGTTAACAAACCCGCGCACAATATCACCCAGGCCATTACTGTAAAATGTCACGTAAACACGCACGGGTCTCTCACGTACACATAATACCGTCATTGTATACATTAAGTGTAAAGTCGATCTCTAATGTATAGTTTTATCGTCAGAATCCCTCTACGGCGGTCCAACGCGAGCCCGTCCTGGTCAACAAGGGACAACTGTACGTGTGCGAATCCAGGATAGTTGCGATGAAGAGTAGGTGAGAGAAGAACCCCAAGCATTATGCAATCCGGAGGGGTAATGCTTTACGCTTTTTGAATCTGAATGGTAGATGTCATTGATGCTAACCTTAATTGTTGAGGAGATCCTGACAATGTCTGACGCGATTTTGTAGCCGGTCCTGTTGAATTCATTGGTCCGCGGTAGTTTCTTTTATATCTTTTGGCCGGATTTGATCATCGATTGCTTCAATATCATCCGCGCCCATGTAAAGTTATATAAACTTTCCAGGTACTTTCTCGTCCGATAAATGCGCACAGACGCTAGTGATATCCCAGGTATACAGGATCTTCCAGCAACGATTTGAGTCGATAAAATTACGTGAATTCCGGTTTCGTTGATGAGATCTTGATGATCAAGGTGATGATTGGGCTTGTTTTTGCAACAGTTTGATTCGATTGAGAATAGGAAGCACCTCAGAATTCATCATTGGTGTTGTATAAAGGACGTTCGTCATATATCGATCTCTTCAATGAATCCGTGCATTAAAGCGCTGGTGGTTTCTACGTCCAAGATGTATATGTGAGCGACCGCTGAGAAATCTACATGACCTCGTTGATGACTTCTGGCGCGTTATTGTTGGCATAAAGTGACCCAATGAACCTTTCCAACCTGTCCACACATATAGATGCTTTTTTGCAAATCACTGCAGCTTCTCTTCGCCATCTGTGAATTTCTTTTTGGCGGGTGGATGTATGTTCAAGATGACATTTGTATAGGGGTGCGTTTTCCTGTGGAGGCTCGTACGGAGGTACATTTTTAGGTTTGTATTTAACTTGGGTTATGCGTTCTTTCCCAAGTTCCTTTCGTCTCAGCTCTTTCTGCGCGATTGCTTCTCCCATGTTTTGTTGTTGCCTGACAATCTCTTTTTTACACGGTTGTTCATGTTGGGGTTTGCGTACTAGTCCGAGTTTGCGCTCATGTGCACGAGCTACACCATGTTCTCGTTTATCTGTATTTCCCGTCTGATCTTGTATCATAAAATCTTGAAACAGTTATTGTTTTACTCAAAGATGCCAGATTTGCCATTGATCCATTTGGAAACGTGCGCTTATCCTTTCGTTATATCATATAGATCATGTCTGTGTCTTAGTGCTGGCCTCGACTTCGTGGGGTTCTCTTCCCGGTCGTGCATCGCATCGACGTACATTAAAAGATTATTAAATACCAGGTCAAGGTCGTGAAACGCATGGTTTAAACTGTCGTGGAAAAGAACGGCGGTTATATCACTGTTGCGCCGACCTATTTACCGAGCCATGCCAAGAAAACTTTCTCGTGGATGGCTTCAAGAGAGGACACCCAAGAAACCTCATCCGGTCGGCCGGATTGTAACCGTGGACACGCATACAAATATGCACACCAGCCGTCGTAGATGTTGGTAAGAGATACAAGGAGGCTGAGCCGTTGGTGTCTAGTGATTTAACGAGTGTCGCAGACAAGTTGAAATGCATGTACGCATGTTGGCCGTTAACATAGCCGCAGCATCTTTGGATGGACTAGTGCAAAGAATTTTTCTCTTCCTTGTGCGGGTTCGTTACGGAGGTGCGGACCTCCATCGCGAGCATGCTATTGTGCTATTCAACCGTACTCTTGCTGAAATATTACTCGGGCATGACCACGTTCAAACATTTTCATCTCGGTTTCCAAAGCTGTCTTGTGAATGGGTGACGTGGCTTTCTTCGGGCATAGCAACGTTGAACAATGAGCCCTCACGTATGATCCCGTTCAAACCCGCTGACTCCATTCGACAGAAAACTCTCCCTCTGCAGCCACTCGCGTTGCACTTAGTAGAGCACATTTGAGTTCGAGATTTGTATGCCTCGGTGGAACTGGAAGGTGGACAACTTCGTGCTACTGACCGGTATGGTCTATCGATGTCATTTGAGGCCGGATGACGAACGAGCGGGCGAAGATTTTGAAATCATTTCCTCGGATACAGAATTGCTGTTAAGTCCTATTGTCGCATAATAACATAGTGCCCTTATGCGTAAGTAGTTATTCCGTCAGGTGAAAATCAACCGCTTGGTGTTCAGCGAGAACAACCTCACCTTGTTACAACGATACACAACCATGCGATGTTTACACGAGCGGATAAGATTTTCACATTAAAAACCACCTTGGTGCATTTGTTGAATTCATTCCATTAATCAGCACGAGCACGTACTGGTATGAGTACACCATATGCAGGGCACCGAAAGAGCTCATCTGGAAATTCCAGGTCAGCCTCGAAGAATAATGTGTGGTAGCTGTTACTATCATGCTCGTGTACTTGTTTGCGTATGCCTGATTGCGCGGTATAGACTCATGTATCAGTTGCAGTAAAGCCCATTCATAGGGGTTGTTTGTACCCATATAATGATTAACACTTTATGGAGGCTGGGTCTTACCCGTTCCTGCATAGGTTGCTCGGTCTTACCCGTTCCTGCATAGGTTGCTCGAACGAGCTTAGCTTTGACTCACCATTAAAATTCCGCCTTGAACAGCATGTTCGGCAAACCAATGTTGACTGATCTCCGTTAACAATTGCAACTCGAAGAGGATTTTCGACAACAGGACATTACCGGTCATGACAAGCAGTGCGCGGGTCGAGCTTGTATACATGCATGGCGGTATCACAAAACGCTACAAAGATATCCGAGCGCAGATACACATCCCTGCGCAGATACAAGTCACGGTAGTCGACCAGATCGTAGTTATTTGATGAAATGACTTCGCGGGACACAAACAGAAGGCCTCGGAGGCAGTGGGGTTTCAGAAGACCTTTTTCGGTCGCTCATATACTCGTACGGGTAGGTACATTTGCGGGCGAGTAAGGCGAACGTTCGGCGCCTCCGTATCGCAATTGCTAAAACTTGTATCCGCTTTGGAAAAAAGAAAGTTACGTTTGTTGCAACGTGCCGACTTGGATCTCATTCAGGAACTGAATGGAATTTTGAACATTGACATCAGAAAATAAATCGTCAGATGGGTCCGTAATAGAGATATGAAGGATCAGCTAATGTTGCAGACGAATACAAAGTCATTTATTTATGTGGATCTTTGAAATTTCAGCGGCTTCTGCAGGGGTATTCATGCAAAGAATTTCTCGGAGTCATTGCTGCACTGTTGACGAAACATCATGCGTGAGTTCATTGCGAACATACCGGAGTTATTGCGACCATGCCATTAACCGTACTCTTGCGAATCGATTATTCTGGCACCGGGTGGTCTTCCGATTTGTTATTTTGACTTTGATCAGTCATAGGAGACTTGCAAAATTAAATCACGCGTAGGACTCGGTTATAAACTGTCCCGGTCACGCAAGGTGCACGGAGGACAAATGTGTGGTACTCATCATTGTGGTTTTGTTGCCAAAGGAGGAAGTAGCGGCAAGTACACCAAGAAGAGCATTTGTATAATAAGAATTACAGGTCATTCCTTCTAAGCAGGGGGCCCCGAGTGGCCGAGTGGTCTAAAGCGCTCTCCGTTACGGATCATTGCCATCTCACCTCTGTCTGCGTGGGTTCGAGTCTAGGATTCGGCGAATGTGGATATGTGAGAAAGCTTGCCAGTAGCTTCTCGTGGGTCGGTGGTTCTTTCCGGGGATTTCCCGGTTTCTTCCTCCACCATTAATACTGGCCGCCATGTATAGCCTATCGTGTGCTGAAAAATGGCGTTAAGCCCTACAACAACAACAACCTTCTAAGCAGTTATTTCATCAGCGAAATCCCAAAGATTTTTGTCCAGAATCAACTTGGTGGTTTTGGTTAACACGTGCTCAGAATCAGCCACGAGTGAAGACTGGTAATGGAATAACCATTCGGGGTTCACTGACAGTGCTTCCGGTGGGAGAGACGACTGATGATCGTTGTGTGCAGAGAAGCTCATTTGGAAATTACAGATCAACCTCGAAGTTGCTGTCGTACTTGTCTGTGTGTGCACGGGACAGACGCATGCAAATTCCCCTACGGGCACCGGTTGGAGCATATCACGTTTATACAGGTTGTCTGGAAATGATGTCAATGTTTGGGGAGACGGCGTCATGTCCGTTCAAGAACGAGTAGAACACATAATATTGGCTCACCATTGAACATTCACCGCGAATACTATGTTTGACAAACAAATGTTGATTGATGTCCATTAACACTTCTAACTAGACGTGGGTTTCCCTCAGGTAGATGAAAGCTGTTGTTAGGTCCACTTCCCTAATCTAAAGTGATATGAAAAACGCTGAGCCACAAATGCTGTATAGCACTGACGGCGCAGTGGCTTGCTTGTGTCTGACTATATTGTGGCACAACCTGCAATGGACTTGTCTGGCAACTTGTATTGTATTAAGCCGACTTCGGAACGACAATTTGATAGTTCAATGACCACACGTCAACAGTGGGCACCATTTCCTCATGATCACCCCAATTTTAACGAGGTAACAAACAATACTTCTGTGGCTTCAGTTTCGCTAATGGTCCTCTGAAACTAACTGGAGATCTAAAGATCTTGTTCCTCTTCAACAATGAGTGATTGTCGTTTGTCACCCTGATTAGAATAAGTGTGTTTGATTTGGATATTTAATGTAGCTTTAACAATTTTTCATCTCGCTATGATGTCTGCATTGTGGCAGTTTACATTGATGTCTGACACTTGGGCATCATGTCGCAGACATGTGGCATCATGTCCCACCCAGTCATATTATCCTGACACCAGGCCAACCAGTCCTAACAGTTACCTTTTAATGTTGAGCGCCAAGCGAGGCCACTATATGTACCACGCACTTCCTGTATAAGAAAGTTTCATTAGAAGACGTCTTAGAAAAAGGCAGATAATAAAAGACTGAGAAGCTCCAGTGTCCCTTAAGATTTTAATAGGGATAGGTTAGTCAGAATCGCTAATAAGCGATATAGAACCTTTCGACATGAATGATTCATCATACTCGATAATAAAATCAGAATGGGGATTGTTTGACCCAATAAATGTATTGCTTTCAATGTAGTGGACTTGACTTCTTAGATATAAGAACATTTGGAATAGCTCTGTCTTGATTCTGCTGCTTATTTGTGAATCTGTTACAAGCAGAAAGAACGTGTCCTTTCTTTTTGCAATAGGTGCACGTATAAAAGATAAGGAAACTCTGATAAGCCTTATCAGAAACTTCATTATTAACAGTTTAGCCAGTTTGAGATTTGGAAGTGATCGTATGAGACCGAAATGGCTTTTGACCAATTGACCGCTGAGTGGAAGTTTTACTGACAAAAGCAAATTTTGTGAGTCAGCTATATGAGCAGCATTATCTATCATTTCGACCACTTGGTCATCAAGATTCGTCTTAACGTCACTGTGGATGCAGTTCTTGAACTCTTCAATTAATATGAGTTGTCTGAGGTCATCATAGTATTGAGAAAACGTCTTTGCTGAGCAGTACCGATCAAATAATTACTCTGTTTCTGTTCCAGATTCGACTTGGATATGTCAATTTTCATTTCCACAGTTTCTAAACCTTTGTCGATTTGCCACAGGTACCAACTCCTAACCCGTCAAGATAGATTCATTAACTAGATCCTATTCGGCACTTTGCTGTAAGGACAGGCCAGTGTAGTCTTCGCGAGCTCTGCCAGTACGTACACTTTGTAATAATAGCGTCCAAAGCTCTCCTGGCCATTTCAACTTTTCAGCTTCTTTCCAAAATAAGATAAGTATTTATCTATTTCTTTTTCCTTAAAAGAAGATACTAACTTTATATTTCTAATAACATCAAAAACTGACCTTTTATGTAATGGCGACGAGTGTTTTCCACTAGCCAGTCCTACTTTTTATAATCTAAATTTTTAATCTTCGTTTTCTCTTTGCATTTGCATTAACCTATTCTCACTCTCTCTCTTCTTTTTGTTTCTCTCTTTCTCTATCTGTCTCTCGCTCTCTCTGTGCAACAAGTCTCTCTTTACTCTTTCGACAACTGCAATTTTATTTTCTTTCTGTAGATGCATTCTTCTCTCATCTTTCTGCAAATGCAAATCTCCACTTTCCGTAGCTGCATTTGTGTCTCTTTCATCTTTCTTCATTTGCATTTGTCTCTCTTTTTCCTCTTTATGGAACTGCAACTCAAGCTTTCTTATCTCTAATTCTATCTTGTGTTTTAATTTCAATCTTTTTACTTTTATTTTAGATACCGATACAGACATACAAGCACTTTTATCCAAACAAATTCTCTTCCACCATATACTGAAACAAAATATTATATATATAT